>JARJLF010001540.1:0-72790 GCA_029378395.1 Mycena leptocephala
ATATTATCTGAACGGCGGAAGGGATGGTCCATAAAACACTCACAGCCTTGTATGGGTTGCCATAGAATCAGAGCGGCGTGCGGGGCGTAGGACCTAGGAAGGCAATGCTCACTGCGGAAAACATGCAGAGCAAGATTATGAGCACAGCGTCCGCTTAGATATTTGAAAATCGGGCGCCAGCCCGGGCATTTCAGTCGAAGGGAGGTTCAAAGGATCCATGGCCAGTTCAAAGAGACACCCTACAATACTATTGATCCTGGCATTAAACTGAATTTCGTTCAAGTCCGGAGAGTTAACTGCTGGGCGCGGCATATATTCAAGCTTATCCTAAGCATCGGAGACAAAGCAGCTAGGCGAGAGAATCACATGGAAATCACAGCCCCGGTGTTGCGCAATAGCTAAGAGCTGTGACTGTGCTGTTTCATACTTCCGCCGAAACCACGATCCGATGTAGGAGGCTTGTAGGACTCAAAACACAGATTTGGGGCAAATTCCAGCCCAGCCAGCAGAAGCTGTCTAAGGTCATGTGGGTTAGAATTTCAGAGAGAAGTCCTTTGTTGAACATTTGGAGTCGACGAGTAGGACGAGATTGTGGTGGGAAGTACGCGACGTGTTATGTGGCTGAGTTTGGTCGATCCGCATTTCAAACTCCGTTACGTTGCCATCACTCGGCCATCTGCGGCGGGCGCAGATCCCTGGGGCAAGCCGAGGGGTTTCCGATTAGACTTTCCAAGGACTTCCCAAAATGGAGGGGTTTCCACTGGAAGCGGGGTTCCTCAATAGAATTATCCCTGCGATACCGTAAGTTGATATTGACGGGAGAAGGGGCTGTACAGATCATTACGGTAGCGCCCTTTAGCGCCTAGATCTCGGCAATTGATGGCCGCCGCAAGGGCCGATTTGCGGCCAACAACAAAGTATAGGGTTCCAGAATCATATCACACAATCACCGAAGCAACTGTGAGGGATAGCGAAGAATTTACGAATTTCTAGCTAGGTAGGCGCAGCTCGGCAGACTCTGCCGACCTTGGGTCCACCGAGCTGAGCCGAGGCGCCTCGGACGCAGCATGCGCCGAGGAAGGGCCTGAATGCAGTGACTTACCATACAGTCGCAGACTCTTTCCGACGGTAGGGGAAGACGGAGCTGGGACGTACCCCCGTTTTGGGGGCGGCTGGAGATTTTTGGAGGCGTAAGAATTCGGGACGCGGTGTTGGGCAAGAATGAAGTAGGCTCAGGTCGGCGAGGTTTTTCGAGACGCCCTGCAAGAAGTCGTCCGGGCGGGCAGAGAGCAGTGCGTAGTCCTCTTGGGAGGAAATAGAAGGGGACGCAAGGGTGGGCAATGCATTCCCGTCGTATGAGCGTTGGAGTTATGTGTTGGGGCGAGATAAATTCCCAAACGCAACGGCAAAATTCCGAAATTGATGAATACTTGGTCGAAATAGTACAGTACTACTGCACTAGACTACCGTTTATAAACTGGTGGCTAGAGTAGCTACATAGGGCTTGAAGCTGTCCGCCGCTTATCGGGTCTGCGCATTACTTAGACACACCAAAGAATGCTGTCCATAAGGCGTAGGACTGTGATTTCTCGGTGTTTTCCATCAGATTTTTTCAACTCACGACGATTCCGCATAGAGTGAGTTTTCCTTTGTTGCCCTCCCCTTTGTACCTCTTTTCGTTTCACCTGGATGGGGGACGAGCACGCTTGCTCAATGGTCACCGGCATCGTCCTGCGGTCAAATCTCGTCAGCGCAGCCCTGCTCTAACGCCTCCCACCCTTTTCGTGTTGCACTCCCCCCTTCTATTCTTCTTTCACTGTCCTTCATATTCTCTTTCGGTCATTTTTATCCGCTGTTTCGTCCATTAACGTCCAGTGCTTCTTCGTATATCATCGACAAACGTACACACGAGCAATGTATCCACATCTATACCTCATTGCTATCTGTGTACACTGTTAATTTATCTGTACAATACATTGGCCTTCCAAGTTATCTAGTTACACGCAGAGTTTATTCCACTATCGCTATCGATATTGGATTGCTTTTCCAGGCGGGCGCAGGGTATTCACAGGGACTTCAAATACTGTTCCGCACGTCTCGCCCTCTTCGTTAAAGAGATGGAGCAGGCAGCCTTGCTGGTTGCTGCAGTGAACCGGCGCAATTGTCCCCCCGGGGCGAGAGCGCCAAGCGGGGTGCGGGAGAGGGCGCACCAACAACGGCGAGCGCTGAAGACGCATTTTGACGGAGATGAAAAGAGGAGAGGGACAATGGAGTTGTCCACTACCTATTGCAAGCAACATAGGGGAGCAGGGCGCGCGGTTCCGCTTTTATGAGGATGCGGGACCAGGGTGGCCTGGTGGCGCAAGCGAAATCCCGGGATTTGGAGGGCGATTGGGGCTGATTGGTGAGGGGCGGTTGATAGCGAGGAGGCAAGGGGTTCCGGTTGCGAAGGAATGAGGGGGGCAGAGCCCCAGGAGGCCCTGGGGAAGGCGGGAAGGAGAGCAAAAGACGGGAGGGCAGAGTGATGCTATTATAACAGCTATAAACAAATGACCCGTTTTAGAAGGGCGCGTCCGCACGGACCATCAAGCGGCGCACGCACAGACCATCATGTGGCGGGACGGTGGCGCGGAAAAGGTGCGGAACGCCTGGCGGAACGAGCCTAGAAAGGTGCACCGATATATCAGCCGCTCCTCTAACTAGGGTCTCTGATATATCATGGTGCTCCGACAATCAGGGGACCTCTGATATATCGAAGTGCCGTATACGCCTGCGCTTTCCTTCCCCACCATCTTCCCCGCCCCGGGCCCAACTGCTGTTCTCTCTCCATCCAGACCGAATCCCTATCCTCCGAAGCCTCGCCGCGCCCGCAAGATATTGCAGGCCTTAGCTTGACCGGCCGCCAGTGTTTCAACATGGTGCTCAACAATCGTCTTCAGGTGAATCAAGCGCGCGTCAAGACGGAAGACTCCCAGATCATCACTCAACACTCTGGCCACTTGCAGCCAATGATCGCGCTAACTAGCGGCTCTCCGCCCTCATCAACCACACCCTCCACAACATCAAGCGACTACCAAGTCCCACTAGACTCAAGACCAAGGACTCGAGACTATGCAATGCCCGCTCGCACTCCACTTGACACAAGATCAAATTCGATCGCCTCTTGAGCTTTGCTCATGTTTACCGCCTGTGATACTCCCGGAGTTCAACCCGCTAGACGAACATGCCTCCATTCTATATCCAACTACCTCCATGCCCATTGTCGATTGAGATCTACTCTGCTCCTTTTTGCTTCTCGAGGCGCCTCCACAATCACACGGACTTCCAGGGTGTAGTTCTGGGGATCGGCACCCAAGATAGGTGGTTTTCGTCGGTAATATGCTAACCAAGAACTACCAGAGAATAGGCGCACTTCCGTCTCCATTCCCTTTCATAAAACGCACTTAATTTATCTTCCAGGTCTATTTGTTCACATCGATTCTCTGCTTCCACTCTCGGGTCCAGTCCACTTCGCCAGTGCGTTTCGGTGATATCAATGAGTTTAATCCGTCAATACGGCTTCGCAACCGTTTTCTCAACCAGTCATTATTGATAGTGGGCGCTTTCCTTGCAAGTTCATGCCACGCTCAAATAAAAGCTCTTCGGGAAAATCGTTCAATTCAGCTTGAAATAATCAGTGACGTTCATAAACAATTTCTGCCTTTGTTTGGTTCGCTGAATAAACCTCTTCACAGTATCGAATCCTGGAACGGCATAATCGAAGCGCGCAATGGTGCGGATAATGAATTGTTGGGCCTGTATAGTATTTCGACGTTTCTGTTACTTTCCGTCCTGAGAACCATGTTTACATCCGGCCCCGTTTCATCCGCCCCTCGAGTACCTCGATCTTCAGTCATAGGTCTTTGTTGTTAATTTGTTGCCAATGTGATTCTTAACTCATTCGCACTGTGTCTTGACCACCCGATTAACCAGTAGTCCGAACATTTGGCATTTACCCCTCACGCCGTGGCAAAGCACAGGTTCTGCTTACCTACCGCCCTATTTCCCCCCATATTCACATCCAATCTATTCTGCTTACCGGGTGAATTTTGAACAATATAGCTCAGACGCAGAAGATTTCTTTTTCAACTGCACATGTTGAATGTCAGATGTTGTGTGAGCTCAGTCTGTGTCTCACGGGAATATTCTCAGAAAGATTTGGATGAGATTTAATGCTACCGTTGAAGCGCCAGCCTGTAAATTAGGCGGCTGAGGGTCCATTATCATCTTGAAAGCAGAGTTGAACTTGAAAGCACCCGCGGCCGGGTATCCTTGACCTCTGATTATAGTTTATAAGTTGGTTTTATGGTTTTTACAAATGGCCTTTGATGAAAATAATGCCCGAGAGGCAAGAATTCACATTGTCGGATGTGAAATCAATCACATAACATCGTTTAATTCAGGTTTAGTCAAACATTGGGATAGTTTTGAGCACGCTTAGTTCCAAGTGTTTTGGTGCATTTATTACTGTCAAACAATGTATTGAGATTACCGAATGCTCTCGCAAACTGAAGTTGAGCTTCAGAAATCCCTGTAGAAGGAAGGAAACACAGCGCGACACTTGCTCCTCACTGCGCGGCAACAGCACAGCCACCGCCGCCTCACTGCCGCGGCAATGCGCGGCAATGCGCGTCAGCGCGCGGCAGTCGCAGCACTTTCACCCAGCCCGCATCGGAATTGAGAAACGGGATAACGAAGAGCCCACCTCAGTCGGACACGCAAAGGTGGAAGCGACTGAGGGGCGAACAGCTCAAGGCCTGTATATATAATAAAGACTATGACTCAGAGAAAAGCTGTACTCGAAATAGTTTACTGCCGGTGCTGTGAAATATCATAAGGGCGCTGAGATGATATCCCCGTAGGCAAAAGGTTGTTTACCTGGGTTTTTGTCGGTCTACATCGGCCGACCTGAGTAAGCAGACTGCCCCAAGTCTGCCTACCACTGTGCCTACTAGGGTCGGCCGACGTAGACCCACATGGACCCAGGGTATGAACCTTTGCCTACGGGGCCGCGGAACGCGGTGTTGGCGGCAAAATGCCCAAAATGGACAACTTGCACGCCTTGCTATGAGCTCAAAACCTCATGGATTCAAGTCAACCAAAATACGTAGTAGGTCTATTTTTCAAGTGCTTTCAGACTGTATACGCCATTTTATGAGTAGTATACAAGGTGATTCCACAGATTCAAATTTTCAGATAACGTCCAAATAATTTATTCAGGGAGAACGCAACCGGAAAGGTATGGGTTAAACTGTACGCCCAGTCATGAAATTGACGGAACTTCATGCATATATTTTATTTGGAGTGATTTAGGTCAGAACTGACCGAAAACACACCGGTCATGACTTTTGATGAGTGTACGATTTTAAAAATTCACAACTGTTCATTGTACCTACTCAGAATGTCAGAAGTCTGTGTGAATGGAATTAGACTCGAACCTGTCTCGTTTTTCGTCAGACAAAGTTGAAGATAATCGATCGACTGGCTGACGGAAAAGAGACTGGAAGATAATCACCGGACGTTATCACGGTTGGGCGATTTTGCCGGCGGTTGTTTTGGCTTAGAAAAATCTCGATGAATCGAAAATTCGAACTTATGCAAACGAAATTTTGAAGAGACAGATCTCTTCTAAATACTTTCAAATGACCATTTTATCGATCTTGAGGCATATTGGTGCGAGGGGACTCCGCTAAGAGCTATTTAATGTGAACTTTTTGTGTGTATCGCCACCTTAGCCGAGGCGCATCACCCCATGACCTGATGGTGTTGATGGTTCTCAGGAACCGGGCCTTTGAGTGCAACTGGTTTTTCATGAATAACACCCTCAATGTCGAGTAAAATGCCGTATAAACTATATAGACATGCTCCAGTGACAATTCCGAAGAAATCTGTCTCTTCAGAATTTTATTAGGATGAATTTGAATTTTCGATGAAGGGAAATTTTTCTAAGTCAAAACAACCGCCGGCAAAATCTCCCGACCGTGATAACGTCCGGTGATTATCTTCCAGCCGCTTCGCTCAACACCCTTTGATCGATTGTCATCAATTTGTGGTGGTCGAGCGTGCAGCTGGCTCGAGCCTAGAGTGGAATAAACGGGACGCATGGGAGCTAACATTGGCAGGTAACCGTGATGTCACGCTGCTGGAGAGGCCAATAATGGCCCCGAACGGAATCTGAATAGCTATAAAGGCTCTGAATGATCAGGGCTGTCCTTTCCTGGTGCGCGCGCCTCAGAAAATGGCCCTGGGACCGCGGTGGAATTGAAACTGTCTCCCGTGTCAAGTCAGACGTTTCAAAAATATAAAGCACTGTGGAAAGAGCAATCGGGTCACGCGTTTCAAAATGTAAAACATTGCGGAAAGGGCAAGAGTCGCAGTATGTTGTGGTCTCCGACAAACCCGTTTGATTGGGAAAACACCCCAATAGGGATTTCCCGGCTGCCGTGTGACCGCGTTAATTAAATCGTCGAGAGCCGGCTCGACGCGATCCGTGCCCTTTTTTTGTCTCCTTTTTACAAACCGGTTCGTGCGCCACAATGGCATCGTAAACCGCGCGTCGTTGCGCATCGTTCCGCGCGGTATTTGTCAAGCGATATTGTCGGGGGTGGGGGGAGAACGTCAGCGTCGAGAGGGTCATCGGGGACGTCGTTGAGACCAGTAGTTTCGTCGTCGTTGTCAAGGGTTTCTGGGTCGGATAGTACTTATTGTATTTTTTCATTCAATTCGGCGGTCATGCGTCACGCAGGGGGAATACTGTTATTTTCAAAATTTAATTCTATGCTAAGTGTGAGACCTCATACCTCAAGTTCAACTGTCATATCCAATGCCAAATTCAGTGTTGATTAAGAATCCGTCCAGAGAAATGGGCAAAACCTGGGTTATGTGCCCGTGTAACCAAATTTCCGGTTACTTTTTGTGATGACGAGTATATTCGCAAATTCTTTTCTATCACTAATTGCGCGGGAATCATTCCAGAAGATCTGGCCAGTTTCAGGTCCATCCGAGCTAACCTCGTTGAGATACGGACAATTCTTTCGAAAGTTCCCAAAGTGGAAATTTTTCGTTCGCACCTTCGGTTCTGGCATTGGCTGTAATCAATTGAACCGGCATGGGATCTTCTTTACCGGGCGCACTTTGTTCAAGTCACCCTGTGATCTCTCAGCTGCGAACAGGGCCATCTTTCCTGAACTCCCACCGCTTCAAATCAGGCTTTATTAACTCGCCAGCCTACGAAGCATGTGGCGCAGCTTTTGAGACGCGGGTCCACTTCCTTTTGGAATATCCGCTCTGGGAACCCCTCCGACAGCCCCTGCATGAGGCGTCCAAGGTCGCAGGGTTGTTCGGCCCTCTACACGTATTGCCCCTGCTCACGCCCTTCGCTGCTGCTTTTTCACCTGCGGTGTCA
Source organism: Mycena leptocephala (assembly GCA_029378395.1). NCBI lineage: Eukaryota > Fungi > Basidiomycota > Agaricomycetes > Agaricales > Mycenaceae > Mycena > Mycena leptocephala. The sequence continues at coordinate 7,445 of JARJLF010001540.1, forward strand.
GGCTTTGCAAACGGTTTTTTCTCAACCTTGGCCTGATAGGTATCCATGGATTGGGCGTCAATATTTTGCATTAACCCTTGTACCACTGGAAACCAGGATCGATTTGTGGCTAGACGAGATTTGAATGAAGACTGACGTCGCTGTATGATATTGCTCATGATAAAAATGAAGGATTTGTGGACTTGAAAGCGCGGATCTGCAATATTCAATAAGTGTTGCACATGAGGCAAAGTATCAACTTGATGGAATGGAATGTCCGTTGAAATTCTAACGTTGTTGTTATCCACCATTCTAACACCATATGGAAAAAGAGTGGCCATAACCAGCCAAATACTCGAGGATTTTTGGATGTAGATAATGGGGTAGACCCAGACGGGAACTTTACAAACCCTGCTTCTTCACCCTCTTTATAAAATTACGTTGTCTGTCTGTCCGTCTGAAGCCATTTCAATCTCCACTGTCATTTTTCACCCTCCGCCATCAACTTCGCCACCTTGCCCTTTTTGTCCACTTTCGGCCTCTTGCTCCCAACGATCACCGTATAATATAATTCAACCTCATCAAACTCCGCCAAGCCGTCTGACAAGACTCTGCACCTGCGCCGGAGCGAAGCGAAGGCATGTCTTGTATCACATCAACTTACAAGCAGAGAAAGCTTGAAGCACTGCGGAATAGGCTCGAATCCAGCCTGTCTATGAAAGCAAGCTTATCACCACTAACCAAGAAATTGACTATGTTCCCCTTTTATGGTTTAGATGCTTCCGAGGAGTGCTGGGTCTTTTTGAACACTAAAGAGAACCAAAGGACACAGATTAGAGTCTCTGAGTTGTACTCAAGAGGTTCTTGTTTTAACTGAGTCAAGTCTTAATTCGATGGAGTCAAACTAATGCTTTTCCCTTATCCCAAATATCCCTTGTCCAAAACTAACAAATCCCTCGTCGTTTATCCTTTGTTCAACCTGCCGCCAAGCGCTTATATAGCTACTTCGAACCCTTCAACTGATTCCCTTGTTAACCCTGCTGCCAAATGCTTATATAGCTTCTTTGAACCCTTCAACTGATTCCCTTGTTGTCCCTGCCACCAAACGCTTCAATAGCTGAATTACTTCTTTCACACAAATTCCTGCCACCAATAGTAGATGATATTTCAGAAACTTTACAAACAAAATCTAACTCTGGTAGAGTAGCTTCTGATTGCCAAGGACTAGATCTCTGTCTTATTCGAATAGTAACCAATTGGTACCACTCTAGTCAGGACAGCTATTTCGTGCTGAACAACCTAAAACTACCCTCCTTATATACTGTACAGTAAACATCTTACATGAGGCTGATGAGACTACTTTCTGGCATAGTGTAATGGGTAGTAGCTAATATAAATAATCACATGTCCAAGAAATGTATAGGATTGTCATGATCCGTCCTTGAATCCGTCTTTCTAACTGACTGTCAATTGAAGGCTGTGACTTTAACCCCAATTAACAGTTAGCTCGATAAACTGTTGATGTCCCTCGAACAGGGCCTTCAGATTAAGGAAGTCCTGAGTCCCATCATTCTGTGGGTGCTCAATTCATCCTAATCCGCCAAGTGGTTGTGAAGCTATGCTCAAGAGTATCTTTCCTTGGAATCCCGGAGATGACCAAAGTCAGATGACAGTTGTGATCATGGGAAGATGTCAAGATTAGATCCGGTCGGTTAAACCATCTCTACCGTTAATCATCTTGACAGGTGATCAGGTGCATAGTCTGGTGCGATGCAAATCAGTCACAACAAAGCAAGTGTTTCCCTCGATTAAGCCTTGCCCAGTGTTTACCCTCCTCAGAGACTTGTTCCATAAATCCCTTATGTTTAGTAGACCCCGCTAACGCACTAATTGATTACTTTCAAGTAATCAATCCTGGCTTTAGACCCGTAGCAAATATTAATTGGTATGTGACTGTCCAATGAATGCATTCTAGGTGGACTGTTCAAGGATCCTCATGCAGGCTTCGTCTCGATTAGCCATTTGGGACCTCATGCTAATCCTGGATGCGCATTTACAGCTGTTTGCGGAACTTAGGGTGCAGATTTTTTTTTTTCTGTTTTTCATCAGTTTTGACCACAACAGCAATTGTGAGCTCATTTCTGGTCTGCTCAGGCTCATCCTCTTGGCAATGGAAATGCAGAGGGCACCCCGATCTTCTGTTTTCCTGATGCAATCACAATTGCCTTATTTGGCAGATCTCAGTCTTTTTGCACAGAACATTGGGCATGAGTGCTATAGTTGTCCAAATGACCCAGAAATTTGATACCACATCCTTATAGGTATTACCGAGGGCTGGAAATGCCAGCATTTTTTATATCATATGTATTTGTTGTCTACAAGGTACTTGAATATCCATCACTGTCAGAATGCAGAACACTGGTGAAATAAAGCACACATTGAAAATCACGGCATTTACAGCCTTCAGTAATACCCATATGGATGTGGTATCAAATTTCTAGGTCATTTGGACAACTATAGCACTCATGCCCAATGTTCTGTGCAAAAAGACTGATATTTGCCAAATAAGGCAATTGTGATTGCATCAGGAAAATGGAAGGTGGGGGCGCCCTCTGCATTTCCATTGCCAAGAGGATGAGCCTGTTTTTAAGGAGAGCAGACCAGAAATGAGCTCACAATTGCTGTTCTGGTCAAAACTGATGAAAAACAGAGAAAAAAAAAATCCACGCCCTAAGTTCCGCAAACAGCTGTAAATTAACAATACACTAAAATCGCAAAATTACTGCAATTTCAGGTATGGTCAATTTCATGGCTTATCAATGCATAATCTGGTTTGATCCTTGATTGTTTAATCACTCACCTGCTAGGGAGAGGGCATTGTTTTGAGCCATAAGGAGTGTTGGTCGGCAGGGTGTTTTAAACAGATGATAGTGTTCTGTTAACCAGCTGATTAAACCGCGTTCCTGTTCTGTCAATCCGAATCAAAAATTGCTGTTCATTGAATGCATTTTTAATACATCCACTTGCGAGACTTGAACTTGCAACCTCACCAAAACCAAGAAAGCAGAAAGGAGGAGAGTATAACCACTAGAAAAAGCAACCAATATCAGGGTGGGAACACTCTCCTGTACCACATGCTGCGTCCCAAATAAAATTCAGAGCATCTGTAACTCGAGCAGTTTTGAAGTCCTGCTTGAGTTGACTCATTGGTCTTCAACCTTGCTGGCAGGACCTAAATCAAATTTTAGGCAAGCCTGCGCAATAACTCTGACCAAGCATCAGCAGCATTCCCTTAGTTATTCAACGTTCGCTGAGAAAGTTCTTACATTCTCACAATTGCTCTATGACATCAACAATGAATCAGTTGAATCAATGGGTACATATCTTACAGCTGGTGAGTGATAACTCTGAGACGATCCGACATATCAGACTTGGCCTAGAGCTAACTCTTGTTGCTCTAAAGCTTTGTTTCAACTATGTTAATCTGGGTTCCAAGATCAGTCAATACATTTATCAGTGGCTTCACTCCTTAACCATGCTTAAGTATCAACTTTGCACCATGTTTTGTGTTGCTAACAGTTCCAGACCATCCCGGCTGTGCAGGAGAGTGTAAGCCTAAATACTTACGTTGAAGGTGAATCTGACCTACTCATCTCATTCTATAAATTAAGGTTGTGGAATGTCCAGAAGTGTGAATGTGCAGTTAATTGAGTTCAAAACAGTGTTTACTCAAGCTAATTTTGGAGGCAAGTCCTCAGCAGTACCTATAAGGAGGTGGTATCAAATTTCTAGGTCATTCGTACAACTATAGCACTCATGCCCAATGTTCTGTGCAAAAAGACTGATATTTGCCTAATAAGGCAATTGTGATTGCATCAGGGAAATAGAAAGTGGGGGCACCCTCCGCATTTCCACTGCTAAGAGGATGAGCCCATTTTAAAGGAGAGCAGACCAGAAATGAGCTCACAATTGCTGTTGTGGTCAAAACTGATGAAAAACAGAAAAAAAAATCCATGCCCTAAGTTCCGCAAAGAGCTGTAATCTCAAAAATTCAGTTACAAGTTCACCACAGGCGAATTTTTTCACTTTCCAGTGTGCTTGTGTCAGTCATCACATACCTGATAGAACATACTAGTAATCTCATTTTGGACACATTTACTAAGAGAACATGATGCAATCTCAATCTCCTGTAATCAGACCACACATACAATTTTTTCTTTTCTGAGAGGTGGTAAAAAGACTTGATTATAGTCTGATTTCAGTCGCACCTCCAGAACCGAAGGTCAAGGTTCGGCGACTTCCAAAACCAGATGAGGAAGGAGGGCCATTTTGGAGATAAAAATTGATTGAAACACTGGCATCACGAGACAGCAAGCAGGATTTTGCGGAACAACATGAAGCCCACAGCAATGTGGCGTTAGTGAATCCCCGCCGGCTTCCGCTTAGATCTTTCTGAATCTCGGCAACCCCGCCGTTCCAAGGGCCATCTAAATCGGTAGTGCAACCGATGAAATCTGACGATTTTTGGGAAAGAAACCCTGGGCAATTTGAGGCCATTTCCGGGCAGATTGAAGCCCTTCGAATGACCAATTTTTCAGGGGTCCGGGGCTTCGGTTCAGAAAGGCCGTGAGGATTGGGACTGTCTTCGAAGGCTTCTTGATTGATATTTAATTTAATTCTACTGGTCTAAAAGAACCGCCTCGTTGCTTCGCAGGTCAGGCGATTCTCACAAACGTGCCACTGCCACATATCACTGCTGCTCTCCTCCTCGATCTCATTCTACACCACTTGTCCTCCACTCCGAGTACAGCCCGCTCCATGTTGATGTTCCTTATCCTCTTCCTGTCGAAACAGTCGAGCTCTGCGCAGTCACATACCTTGGGCGTCCAAGCGCCATTCGCTGACCATGCAACGACATCCACAGCTACTGGATGCTGTTCAATATTGTCTGGGGCTGTCTCACCACGATCTTTGCGTGCATGGGTTTCAGTGCACCCGAATGTGCCTCCGCCAAAACAGAAACAACTGTCCCACCTTGGCCAGAGACTGACGATGATGCTCATCGCGGTCATTGCCCCGGAGCTAATGGTGGGCTTCGTGGCCATCGATTGGTGTATGCATTTCGACGAATGTGAGGGGCGCAGCTAACCCCCAGGAATATTCCGCTGAGATCTTTCCTTCCTTTCATTGATTGCTACCTCAGACGCAGGTCAAACCTGTGTTCGCACGATCAACAACAGGGCGGATCAATCCGCAAAAAAAAAAGAAGAAAAAAAAACTTTTAATGCGCCGATGACGCAAGCCACAGTGTGAGGAATTTGTTCCTGTTTGTCCCCACTCAGCGCTCAGCCCTCATCCAGTCACGTGCGAAACCAAGAATTGCTTCGCTGCGCTCGCAATCATCTCCACAAATTTTCCCACGGTTAGCTGCACCAAATTGACGAATGATGAAAAGAGAGTTGGATCCAAATGGCTGGCTGGGGCAAAATCGCCAGCCATCTGGTGGCTCGAATGGCTGCGGCGCAAGCACTCTATTAGCCGACCCCGGGCCGGCGAAAAAGGGAGGTGGGGCGACCGCAGTGGTCAAAATCATCTTCACATGATCCACTCAACATACTGAGAGATCCAGCGAAGGTTTGTTTGTCTACCTTCGTTTTATGATTTTGCGGACTCTTTCAGAGAGTAATTGTGAGGTTTGATGAGTAAATTGTACTCGACTGCTGATTGCTCCAGTTTAACAAGGAATACCAACAACCACCAACCTATAAGCCGACTAAAGGACTTTTGATACTTTTTTCCAGAGGTGTTATGCTAGAACCACATTCACAAGTGCCGGCAATCGAATGGGAACTTATGGTACCACAGAGAGCCACCCTCTATGAAGCAAAACGTATCAATGGAGGCTCAAAGACAAGTAGGAGGGCAGAATACTTTGGGCGAGCTCTCGTATACCACTGAAATGATCTTCAAATTAGGGCTGCAAGAATGACGGTCTTATACACAGCACGCAATGACAATATAATTTATTATATGGCGTGCGATTGTAATTGTGAGCATGTTTGCATTGCACCTGTTCAAATGCCTCGATATTGTGTCTCAGCCACCCTAATGCAATGCTGAGAACCCTCGTTAAAAGGAAAAACAGAATTCCTGGGTAGACGGTTTTATACACAGCACACAATTATAATATAATTTATTACATGGTGTGCGATTGTAATTGTGACTATGTTTGCCATGCACTTGTTCAAATACCTCGATATTGTGTCTGAGCCATCCTAATGCAATCCTAAGAATCCTCTTTGAAAGGAAAAACAGCATTCCTGGATAGACAGTCTGATGCATAGCACTCAGTCTGAATATATAAGGCGTGTGATTACAATTGTGAGCGTGTTTGCCATGCACATGTGCAAATGCCTCGATATTGTGTCTCAGCCATCCTCATGCAATCCTGAGAACCCTCGTTGAAATGAAAAACAGCATTTATGGATAGACGGTCTGATGCATAGCACGCAATTATAATATAATTTATTATATGGCGTGTGATTGTAATTGTGACTGTGTTCGTTATGGGAACAGCCCCCAGATTGCAGATATTAGTTACTACGGCGGATACAATGGACATGTGCTAACAAGAAATAGACTAAAAATTCAGTTTCTAAATTTTTGCTTGAACCAGTGACTCACCTTACCTATGAAGTGACGGATCTCATCAATAACGACGCGTAGAGACATGATTTATTATCATGCATTACAAGCGGCTGCTCGGCCGCTTCGCGGCGTCCCATCCACTTAGGTTTTTGAATTCTCGAATAAGCGCCGTAAAGTTAAATGCTGATATTCCAGGCATTCGGGGCTGATTAGCCAAAAGCGGAGTTTAAAAGCTTCAGACAGGCTTAATTTTATAAAGAGTCTAATCTAATTAAATGCTGATATTCCAGGGATTTGGGGCTGATTAGCCAAAAGCGGAGTTTAAAAGCTTCAGACAGGCTTAATTTTATAAAGAGTCTAATGAGCTTATGCATTACGGGCCCCGCGACTGTATTGGTTTACACTCAATTTCATGTCTTCCCAGCCATTCGTACTCAATGTTCAGGCTTCATACACATTACAGTAGCAAATTTAAACAATACCATATTTGCATCCTGGCATTTCAATCACCAGGTTTATATCCGCAGAACATAACTCGAAGAACATGGGAACAAAAATCAGCATGAACAGCATCATGAGCAGCTATTTTCCCTCTGCACATTTCCCCTCCATCTTGGTTCGATTTCACTGTATTACGCCTCCCAGTACTTAGCATTGTCGGCCTCTGCCGCTCAATTTCAGGCCTCCAGCATTGGCTATACACTATAATCTGGAATGGATACAAGTCCATCTGTTCCAGCATTGTATCTGTTTGAATTTGCATGTCTTTTTTGAGATCTGCTTTTTTTGATTTTATCACAGCCAGGGCTCAAATTGTAGCTGTGGACTGCCTGCGAGCGAGAATATCACAGCCAGGGTTCAAATCATTGCTGTGGACTCTCTGCGCGCAAGAATATTGCAGCCAGGGCTCAAATTGTGGCTGTGGAATCCCCACAAGTGCTTTTGATCCGGCCCAGGATTCCAGCACTGCCACAGCCGATATGGAGAGTTCTGTGACCTGTGGATAACTTCATTGGGGTTCCAGCTCTATGCTCTACATGCCGACTCAGTGATTCATACAACCCATTGGACTCCTGACGATGCATCCACCAGAGAACTTTCCGTCCGCCAGAGCTAGTTCCCCGGTTTCAAATGCTGCGTCTGATATACCCTCATCTGGGCCTTCCTCCCGAGCTAGTTCCCTGGTCCGTAGTTGTGGATCTCGACCGGCAAGTGTGATGTCCGTTATTGAAATAATGGACTCAGACTCACCTGTGGGCGTCGCACATGATGTGGGCTCTTCTCCTCAGAGTCCATGTCAGAGTTGTCTGGGTCAGAAAGAATCATCAGCACTCGCGCGCGCCGTCCCCGCAAATTTGGTACGATCACGCTACCTCGCTGACGGACAGGTTCCCCTGGACCTCCCCATTCATATCAGTCTCCTCCGCGCCGGCGACTTTTCTCGCGTTCCCACCTGCTGGTTTGCACCCGGTGTGCATTGTGACTTGAATACCGATGAGACGACCGCGAAGCACCGGCAGCGGGGTGCGGATGGTGGTAGGTAACAAAGAACGGGATTCCGTTTGCGTTGTTCCGTAATTCCGGTGATCAAACATTACACTTACCACGCGCGCACTCGGAAATGACGAGCTTTCACCAAAATTTCATTGAAGTGACGAGCTTTCTCAGATATCTGTCGAAATGACGAATTTTCACGGTTTTCCATCAAACTCACGAACTTTCTCATTCCTAAGCGAAGTAACGAAGTGACGAAGGTGGGTACTACTCCATTTATCACCTGTCACACACTTTAACACTGGTCGGGGTCAGCACGACGCTGGTGTCAGGCAGGGGATAATCCCCCTCAAGAAGAAAGTCCAGGACTTGGAAATGCAACAGATACAGTTGAGTACGTCGTGAGGAATAATATCATGTGGAATATCCGTCATATGGAATGGGTTTTGAGCCTCTCCCGAGTCGGGAGAACCGAATATTCCACCTCCCCGTAATGTGGAATATGGAATAGGGTTTGAGGGTCAGTATTCCATTTAGCGGATGGCACAAGAGCCGGATTTTGAAGTCCGTCATCGCATTCTAACTTACCAAAAGGAGGAAATTGCTGGCTCATCGCATTGTTTGTGTCCATGATTGAATCTATCTCTCACTTCCACCACCATGGCCATAACTGAGTCTCAGAAATCTCTAACTGTCTGTACAAGGGACAAGAATCCGCCGAAACCGACGAAGCCACAGGCCAAACCTGGCCCAAAACCAGGCCAAAAGCCTGGCACAGCCGCTCGCTTCAGGAAGGATGAACGCCACCAGGACTTGACGTACCACGACTGGGTTCAGACCCAGAGGACACGGACCCCCCGCACTCACAGACCGAGTTTGCTGCTTACTTTTCCACCCGCCCTGACTAGGACGGTGGCAAACTGCGATTTACTCAATCTGCGTTGTCAAAAAATCTCAAACGAAAGGACACTGGGCCGGGCTCTCCGAGATTTCCGCGCAGCTATGGCTCAGGAGGGTGAAGAGAACCAAGTTCAGACCAGCATAACATCTCTCTTCAAGTAGAAATAGTTGCCAGCTCAAAAAATATTGTTTTTTAATTGATTTTATTTCGAATTTATCCTCTGGAATATCCGTCATATGGAATAGCCCTGAGGCCTCTCCCGACGATATTCCACACGACGTACTCAACTGTACAGCCAAACTCGAGCACGACCAGCATTATATCCGGTTTGGTAGTCGCCCGCCAGCGAGAGTAGTTCCAGTGACAGAGGAATAGCAAGCGCCAAGCAGAGGTCAATACCATCAAGGTCCATAGAAGTCAGCGTGCGAGGATACCCTTCAGTATCTAATTGCCTCAGCGCCTCCAAAAACACAGTATGTGCATCTCCTACAGCACTGGAGGGCAGATTAGCCCATGAGCCATCTACTAGAGGCTGATAAGTCCAACGAGTAGAAGCAAACAGAGGGGTCAGAGTAAGCCGATGAGCAGTCATCGTGGGCGAAGAAGACAAGCAAAGCGGTGCAGATGACATGGACAATCACACCTTAGTTACAGCGTTACAGTCACATCCCCCCTTTCATTAAGTTCTTTTGAAACTAAATTTGTTTGAGAAGGAAAGCAGATGGGAATCACCATGAATGTACGGCGCTAATTCGTGAGACAGATAAGGCACAAATTAAAAAAGGATCAGATGGTTGAAGAGAACAAAGAAAAATCGGATTACAGACAGCACTTGCAGTGGGCTATGGGAGCTAGAAAATGATATACAAGTTCTTTTTCAATGTATGCATCTAGGAATATTACTGGGCAACGAGATTTTGGCGTATGAAAGGCGGAGGAGGACAGGTTTTTGGAGACTTTCCTTTTTTGGGTACGCCGCCATAATCGGATTACAGACAGCACTTTCAGTGGGCCATGGGAGCTAGAAATTGATATACAAGTTTTTTTCAATGTATGCATCTAGGAATATTATTGGGCAACGAAATTTTCGGTATGAAAGAGGAGGAGAAAGGTTTTCGGAGACTTTCTTTTGGGTATGCCGCCATGATTTTTGTATGCGAGACACGTACATGTCATTGGATGGTGAATCATTGAATTCTAGTTTCACTGGGAACATAATAATGGCATTTTTGACCGCCCAAGTATAAAAGCATTAGAGTCCATACAGAAAATTATTAGAAAGGTATAATACAGATGCATTTAGTGCCTCCAGCGCGACTCTCTGATCTCGGTACGTGCTCTCATAGATTGTCTTTTCTTACTTGCGAGTCTGCAATAAGTACACGCACGGCAAGCCAGGTACGTATCCGTCGGCGCCCGGCTCGAAACGACTGAGCAAGTTGCCGGCGAGAAAGCAGTGATGACGACTGGTGATGACGTAGAGCATTTCGGACCGAAATCGGCAACAAACAACTAGAGAGCAAGTCGTTCGAAGAACTTTCTGAAAGTAAGGGACAATGAAAGCAAGTCTGTAGCCTTATTCAGAGGCCATGATTATTGGGGGGTCTCAGTTTACTGCTAGAGAATATATCTAAAACTGAGCGAGCTACATTGAAACTAAGTTGGAACCGCTTCAGAAATCCAAAAGAGATCGGACCGTCCTCGTGGCACTGCAAAGCTATGCGTGATATCTCGGCTCTTTCGGCCGCCCACCTCTTGACTGTAAGTATACATTTGATATGCTGAAGGACAATATGCCCAAGGCTCTCGCATAGGGTCAATTGGCAATGATCAGGAGATGAGAACATCGCATGCGCAGGCGGATAGATGTTTACCGCGCCGGCCTGGAAATCAGGACGTGTAGTTACACGTTCGCAGGTTCAGCTCCAGCAATACAAATCGCATCGCCGGGTATTTGAGCGGGATACAAGGGCTTTCGAGCAGTAATAGTGGGTTCAAAAATTAAGCCTGTCTGTACAGGCTTCCGAGGCCCGCGATGTGTTGTGATCGAAGTCCGTCGTCGCACCGTGGTGGTAAGAAACAAGCAGCCAGCCCCCTATTGATAGAATAGGGAAAAATTATATACTGCAACGGGCGTCGCCGGATCCCATAGGTCTAGGCTAACTAATACCAGATCCCGTCTCCTTAATACTCCCCCTCGCGCAAAGGACCTCTGCGTCCACGCGCGACCATGCTCGAGACCTCGTTAAGCATCCCTCGCATTACCAACCGATGCTCTTGCCAACCCAGGCCAATCCGGAGAAGTAAATGAGCACCTGCGACGCAATCGCGCAGGCCTGTATTCGGCCCAGCGTTCTCCATGTCCTCCTGGTCGTTCGGCAGCATCCCACCGACACCGTTTCGGACCGTGGGACAATACGAATATCCCATCCGCCCGACGCGTCCAACCTCCCATAGATGCTCTTGCCAACGCGGGACCTGTTCGAGGACGAGATATATGACCACCTGCGACGCTATCGCGCAGGCCTGTCTTCGGCCCGTGTTCTCCCTGTCCTCCTGGTCTTTTGACAGCATCACAATGACAACACCGTTCCAGACCATGGTGGACACTGCGAATATCCCATCCAGTGTGGTGCGTCCTTCAGTGCTCTCTCCAACCCAGGATCGGTTGGAGGACGGATGACCACCTGCGCACCATCGCGCAGGCCTGTATTGGGCCCCAGCCCTCTCCTGACCTCCTGGTCGCTTGGCGGCACCCAAATGGCACTGCAATAGCCCATGGGAACCTCTCCCAGCGATCGCAGCGCCCGTACCTGCCTCCCCGTCATCCATCGTTCCATCGGCGCTACCTCCCTTCCTCCCCCTGACCGTGCGCATCCTGCGCGTCCTTGGGGAGTCGCTCGACACTCCGCCCACCATACGAGCCGCTCCGGGCAGTCCAGCCTCGGGATTCCCTCACCTGTCCCCTATCCCTACACTCCCCCTAAAGAAAATTCGGGTTTGCCGGTGGAAGTAGATGAAGCGATGAGGGGATCCAGATGGAGGTGAATGAGCGGCGATGGTAGCGAATATAGTGGCCAGATGCGAAGTTTAAGCGAGCAGTGGTGAGGATCCTGAGGCGCAAGGAAAGGATTGGGGCCAATGGTAGGGAGCCCAAAGCTACACCACAGGCGGGCGACTCGGCTGATGACTGTAGACCGTAGACTAGAAATGGCAAGTCGGCGAACTCTGACTGCTGAAGTCGAAGCCCTCAGCGCACCCTCGTGGTATGAAACAAGCAGAGGCCCCGGGAAGCTCCCCTAAAGGATTGTCCGAAAAAATCACCAAATATGGCCTCAAAAAGCCACTCGTTTGAGGCATTGAGGCGTGAAAAAGCCACTTTTCGGACAGGGGCCGTCAAGTGTTAGCCAAAAAAAAATCTCAAAAATTCCGCCGCGGCGCGGCAGGAGACATTACAACACAATATACTAGTCAATAGATTTCTTGGATAACTTTAATGTCACTTTTTTCACCTCTTTGGAAACCGTGCCGGGTTTGGTGAGTGATATCCAGCACTGTGCTGCGTATGGTTTCAGCGTGCGGTGCCGCGCACCAGTTTCGACTCGTTCGAAGATATTGGGTCCGAGATTGAAAAGAAGATGATCTGTCTTGGCATGGGTGCTGAGGCGAATCTGGAAGTGTCTGTAATAGCAAGAAAACAGCGGCGCGATTAGATCAGCAGATTCCTGGTCGTCGTCGTCGTCATCGTCTTCCCTAGTCTTGTTGTTACCGCGGGTGCCCGATTGGGTTGGAACCTTATTATGTAAAGTTGGTGGCTGTGCCCATGCCGCTTTTCTCCAGAAGATCTTGTTCCTCAACACTCCAGGACTGATAGTGTCAAAGGATACTCCATGGTGGGATTATAGAGCTGTCTGAAGCTTTGCTATTTTTTTCTGCGACATATAGATGAGCTTCTGAGAGTTTCGCTCATCAGTTGCTTTTCGGCCGAAACTCACATGACCCAAAACCGCCTCTTCTACTGGGCAAGTTTTACTCGCTTTTTCAAAAATCTGAGGTGGGAGAAAGTTAGATATAGTCGTTATGGTGCCATTTGTAGCAATTCATGAGCAATTTGGATGTCTTATATGCCAAACGGTGCGACTCGGGTTTCAAACTCCGCAGTTTACATAATAAGATCCTGACCTGATCGGACCCCTGCGGTTAGTAACAGACTTCAACAAACGAGGTACGAGTTTCAGAACGTTGAAGTGTCTGTCTACGAGAGACTACGTCTTCCCCGCCCTATGATTTGTTTGAATAAGCCACTTTTTCGGACAATCCTTTAGGGGAGCTTCCCGGGGCCTACAAGCAGCGGAACCCCTGTATCAAATGACTCTGTCTTGTAACCGAGTGGACGTCGACTGGCCCGCGAGTCTACAGGTTGCCGTGTAGGGTCTAGGGTTCAAGCCTTATCTGATCGCCGGCGATTAGAGGGCGATTCCTGATGGCGATGCTCTCAATCTATCCCTATGCGGCACTGGCCCTAATGTGGCCGATACAATTAAAATGGGTGATGTTGTTTTTGGAACAGGAGGAGAATGCTCCGCCGCGGGGCCGTGGAGGCGCGGCTATCTCGGCCACGCGGTCTGAATTGCAAGAGGAAATGCACCTTACATACAGCCTTCTGAGCGAAATCTGCCCGAGGCGACAGTCGACTTACCAGCGAGGAACGAGTTTGATTGGTTAGAGCGTCTGTCTATGTACGAGAGACTACAGTCGACTTAGTCTCACCCAGTCAGACTCCACGAGATTTATGACAGTCGATAAATCTTTTATATGGACAGTCGACTTGCTCCTGCTGTCAGCGGTATGTCTCTGGGGTTGTCCTCGAGTGCTTGCTTGATGGCTAGTACCTCACCCACATTATTTGAAGGTGGAGAGTTACTTTCGTGCGCTTGATTGCGAGGCTGTAGCCGGGGCAATCCTAAGCAAAACTGTCGCTTCAGATTTCCCATTGGTCCCTTCGCCATTGCCCCTGGGGCTTTGCAGCTCTCCATAATTTCGGAGGCAATGCAGTTATATGCGATTCAATAGCATCGGCAATCCCCGTTCTCCGAACACGGCTCAGACGATGACAGCGCCCTGCCCGCCGTCAAAAGGTGATTTTCTTATGGAGAGTTACTTTTGTTTTGCGCGCTTGATTCCGAGGCGGTAGCCAGCGCAATCCTAAGCAACACTGGGGTGCTCTGGAATGGAATAGCAAGGCAAATAGTGAAATAGATTTTTATAAGGTATGTGAAATACAATCATAAAGTTCTGCCTTCTCACGAGAATATAATAGCTTGACAGCCATTTACAGTCCTACTATCTGAAATGGCTGCGTTATGCAAATCAGAAAATTTTCCTGCGCAAATGTTCCCTAAAGCCAAGGAACTGCAAAAAAGATTGCGTATGGACAGTCGCATCTCAGAAGTTCATTCTGTGACTGCAATTCCGCTCACAACGGAAGGTCCTGACTTGAACGGACGTTTGCCAACCAGCCAATCTGAGCCTGCTCAACAACTTCCAGACTATCAGCCACTGAGAAGTCACAACAGTGGAATTCCAGATTCACAAGATTATGCTCTCACAGATCCTGAGCAATAGGATTACGGCTCACAGATTTCCAAATTGAAACTCTAACCAGATTTGCGGACGATTTCAGAGATGACGCCAATTATATCCCTGATGGCAACTTTGCGACTGAAGAGGGTGCAAGAGGGACATCAAGTGGTTCAAATATGCTTTCATCTGGTGTTTTACCATCCCTGGATAAGGTTCGATCCAAGAAGAGCAGTGCGAATACATCTGGAATATTTATCCCTGGCAAAGAGACCTAAACGTCCCTGCGAGAATTTGGTGCAGTAGATTACTGTTTTGTCATGATATTACAATCTATATATTACAAAAAAAATGTGGCCGGGACAAAAGTTGAATATTCACGTCAAGATTTACCTCAAATTTAATTTGCAGCAAACGAGCAAGTACTGAAGTCCCCATGGAAGGCCGAAAAAATGCCCGCCAAAACAACAGGATCACATCATGTAATTAGATTAATTCATACTTTCTACTACTGTTTAGTGGTTCAAAAATTCGTAATTACTGTAGAGAGGTTACTATGTACATCGATGATGAATTGAGAGACTCAGAATGACGATAGGTGGCCACCAGCGGATGTAGACACGCAAAGTGGATTTGCCATCAATTTGCTATCGAAATCAGTCGTTTTGAATCTTTTGGTTTACCGACGGATCAGCTGGGTCACAGCACGTGTTTTGTGGCACGGCCACTGATGGCACATAACAGGCAGCCATCGTTTGACCTCCTACTGATTGCATTAAAATCACAAAACTTGGGAGTATGGCCATGGCATACTTAGCCTGGCAGAACTTCGTACTTACGTAACTTTTCACTCTCCACTTTGAACATACGTCTATTCGTTCTCCCGTGCATATATTACACCTGAAACCCGTTTTGTGACCTCCTCTCTACTACTGGAATTGAGGAACCTAGCGTCCAGCATGTGAATTGAGCCCTCTGCCTCTGACTGCCTTCCAGTCTCTATTCCGTCATGGTACCACACTGATCCGTCCGGCTTGACAATCCTTTGATGCGCTCTTTGCGGGGAGTTCGAAGTTCGGGGAAATTTCCCGAACCGAACCCGAGGTCGGCTTCGGGTTTCATATTTTGTTGCGAAAAACCGGACCTAACCGGACATCGGCAACACTACTCTTTTTATCTTAAATGGAGTTCGACGCCATCTCCACAGACATAATTCACGAGCCCAAATGAAACCGCCATGATTCCAAATCCTACTGACCTATGGTCATCTACCTCTATGTGGCAACTCGTGATGTTGTGGGCCACAGGGGTAAAATAATAATCATAATCCAAAAAGGAAAGAGGGAAACCACAATTAAAGTTTGATGGTAAAAGCTTAAATTCTTCAAGTGTTCCTTATCCCTGATTCCATCACTTTTTTCAAATTGAGTATCGGACTGAGAAACGCAGTTCAATGACTTTACAGGATGATTGATTCCCAAGATATAATAGCTCGGATTTGAACCCGTAAACGTTATAAGATGTGGCTATCTCGGAACTATTATTTGTCTCGCCTTGACTCGGCGGTTCAACCAGATCTGAATGTCGAATATTGTATGTTGTCTGCCAGGAAATTTCCAGCGATCTTTAAAATGATTAAGAGGTTGTGTTTGGAGTTTTCGAAGTATTTACAGAGATTTTCATATCCATTGGGCCAGTGTTGGCAGCGGCGGGCTCTTCGATCACATAGTTTGGCACTATTTGCTCGAATGGCTATCCTATGCCTTCACACAGCTTTGAGCAATGTTCGGAACAGTGAGCGAAAAAAAAAAAATTATTGTGACCGATAGGTGTTCCCTTTGAAGAGTGAGTGCAGATCCAGTGGGCGCGACATTCTCAGCTTGACAATAAGTACCGAGGACCGTTGGTACCCACTGTCCGACAAAAGGCGCAGATAGAATCAGGATCCTCAAGGAGCCATAGCTGTAAGATTTAGAATAAAGCCAATGGCTGTAGCCATATAAACCTATTAACAAAAGTTACGACCATAGCCAAGTGTCGGCTAGCCAAGAGGCGTAGTACCGGCCTCTCCGGTGATTACGTGTTTGCCCTCGCCAGTCCCATCAATCAGCCATCAATTTACTCATACAACTCAATCTATTCTGCGCTGGGGGGAACGGTGTTCCCCCCAGACCCCCCTCCTTTTGCCTGACGGCACAAATGATATATTTCAAGCTCTGCTATGTCTCTAAATACGGTTTTCCCCCTCTTTTTTTTTTTGCCTTTTTCAGGGTATGTAGCGCGGGGGAGGCCCCGTGGACCCCCCTTGGCGCTCGCCGGTGGGCCCGCTGTGCGGAGCTTTCCGCTCGCCCTGCGTGGGGCTTCGACTTGTTTTTAGGTGTACAATTCACTCTATTCCCAATTTGGTAGTACGCCGGCCGTTAAGCGACGGCAGATGTCCCAATCTAGGCAAAGCCATGCATCCGACAGCCGGACGATTTAGGATCAATCAATGATCATATGCAGGAAATATGGAGTCCAGTCCTACCATTGACTTGATGAGTATAGCTTTGTTCAGGCTTGCAACATATTTAGTGTAGAGACTGCTGTACGTAATACTCGCTGACTCTGCAATGCCTCCACGGTTACAGTTTTCCGTCGTTGACTCACAGTCTCAATTTATTCAACTTTGTGGTTATCTGGGCTCCAAAGATCCGTCCTATCTGATCAGATCGACAATCCCTCTAGTAACATAGAATGATTTGTTATGATCGCCAACAACAACCAACAATCATTTCACATGCAAAACCTTTGGTGCTGGTATCTGGCTCATATCGAGCTCGTAGCATTCGCAGCTGGTTGCATGCATTCTTGACTTCGAAAAAATTACCAATGCACCGCTATGGCCAGTATCACTCCTCTATCCTCAATGATGAGGACTTTGCAGATGAAATCAAGCTTCATCTTCAATCTGTTTCCAAAAAGTCTGGCCTTGCATTGGCTGCAACTCTGCCTTCCCAACCGCCCTCATCATCTGCATTGTCTGCTGTGACAAACCCTGCCCAGCCACCTGTTATTTGCGGTTTCTGTGGCAAGCCTGGGCATCGAGGTGTAAACTGCTTCAAGTTCTTGGACTTGATGGGCAAGCCCAGGCCAAAGGGTGGTTTATAGTCTTGGCATGAAGCTTAATCAAGAGATAGTAGTATACAATTGAACACTCACTTTGTTCGAACATGAGCCTGTCCTTTCAAGGTCCATCTGGCGAATGATCTCACCAGACTGTGGTCAACAGAGCGATGCCAGTGATTCCAAACTATTGGCGGCGCCAAGTGACGTCTTGCTTCGAATAAGCGAGTCCTAATGGAGACTGGGTGCCATGAGTCACGTTGGGCCTTGACATCCCCCATGTTAGACACCTGAGATCATTCTGACTGGGGTGCATAGATGTGCCTTGATATGTTGTGATGGTCAATGCAGCTGTGTTCAAGCACTGGAAGCATTAATATTGTGAGGGATCAGACCTGAACATCGGGAACTTGAGACAGTGTGTTTGTTTGTTCAACACTGGGTTCTGGAGAATGCTTTCCCATTTTGGTCCGTCAGAACGTTTTGAGCTTATCCTCCACCGTTGAGCTTGCATCGGGCTTCCATTGGTGCAACCCTTGACTTGGAAAGACCATTTTTTCCTACTATGAATTTCTTTGAAACACTGTGTATTGCCCAAGCCCCAAATATTGATCCCTTCCAAACAACGGGACCAATATGTCCGAAACCCGCAGCGGGGCCGGAAAATGGCTGTCCGAAAACGTATATAAAGGCTCGGTTTTGGAGGACAATTTAGTATCTCGCGCTGTGATTTCTGTGCCATTCTGTGCAAGCCCATTTGGCCTCTGTCACCCCATTCTGTGCATGCCCATTTGGCCTCTGCTGCTCCATCCTGTGCAAGCCCATTTGGCCTCTGCCACCTCCTTTTGTGCACGCCCATTTGGCCTCTGCCACCTCCTTCTGTGCACGCCCATTTGGCCACTGCCACCTCCTTCTGTGCATGCCCATTTGGCCTCTGCCACTCCATTCTCTGCAAGCCCATTTGGCCTCTGCCACCCCATCCTGTGCAAGCCCATTTGGCCTCTGCCGACCATTCTGTGCACGCCCATTTGGCCTCTGCCACCCGACTGCACTCCGCTACCAAAGATTACTGCATTGTGCGTTCTCTGACCCCCCTGACTCCTGAAGACAATGATACAATCCAGCAGGTACACAGTGAGATCGCTCAACCGCTAAGCACACACACACTCTCTCTTTCAAGCCAGCAACATTCAGCTGACTGACTCCTCACAGAAAAAGCAATATCCATTGGTCTCGATATCGACACCCCCCACTTTTGAGCTTTGTTTTTCTTTACCCCCTTCGTTTTCGTCAGCTTGGCCCTCTGTTATATTGTTCAATCACAAAGCCACATGGCAGTCCCTGACTGAGGTCTGATCAGCCGCTTTCATACTGTTCATACATAATGCACCATGAATTGGGATTAGCAGAGGGTGGTTTTCTCTCTTGTCGAAATTCTCCGAGAGAAGCCAAGGCCGGGTGACTTCTAATTTTCCAGGGGCAATTTGGGTTCGAGGTCGCAATCCAGCAAGTTGCGACTTCTGTTTGGGTTCTGGGGGATAAAAGTCGCAATCCAGCATGTTGCGACTTCTGTTTGGGTTCTGGGGATTGAGGTCGCAGCCTGGCAAGTTGCAACATCTGTTTGGGTTCTGGGGGATTGAGGTCACAATCCGGCAAGTTGCGACTTATGTTTGGGTTCTGGGGATAAAAGTCGCAATCCAGCATGTTGCGACTTCTGTTTGAGTTCTGGGGGATTGAGGTGGCAGCCTGGCAAGTTGCAACCTCTGTTTGGGTTCTGGGGGATCAAGGTTGCAAGCTGGCAAGTTGCGACCTTGGTTTGGGTTCTGGGGATCAGATTGAGCTGTGGCCTGGCCAGTCACAATTTCTTTCTGGCCAGTCGACAACACTTGCCCCTGATGGTAGACAGGACAACCTGGCCAGTTGTCTTGCCCCCCATCAGGCCGTTATCACGGGGAACAATCTGCCAAATTGTCTGCCTGATATCGGTGCCGTTATCGGTTGGTTGTGGGCTGTGTGGCCCACCTGATGAGTTCAAAAGAACGAAACCAACCTTCGATGCCCCAAGTTCCTGTAACATGTGGACCGCCAGCATCTCGGACCTTTTGGGTCGGTTGGCAGGGGGAAGCTGATCTAATTATCCTTGCTTTGTACACCGGCAAAATCCCTGGAACACGCATTCGTGATTCGGGCTGTGCGTGAAATGATAGACTCACGAGACATGATAAAGCATGCAGTAGCTTCTGGCGAACGAGGCGGCCGTGTCGGCTGTGCTTCCGAGCCACTGCAATTGCGGTCATATACAATTCAAATGAACTGCTAGAGTACACACCACTCCTATGGTGAAAGATCCAAGCCTCCAAGAATGAGGAGCCTGAGGATGACTCTGTTGCAGTTGAACAAGGCGTGGACACACAGAGTGAGAATTGCTGTGAAGTAAAATGCAAGCCCGTAATCAGCTGATAACATGGAGCGATCATATGGAAAGCAATGAACCATTTCAAAATCCCAGTTGTGGGGCACGGAGTTCAAAATGCCATTGTGGGGCACATTTATTAGTGCAGTTGCTGCATCTCCAGAGAGCGTTCGAAATCGAATGTTAGTCAGGAATATATGTTTGATTAAGGGCAACTTGGGAAATTACCGATTGCGGGGCAGCGGGCTCGCGGAGCTTATTATTTGAGGGCAGGCCACAAAATGTTTTACTGCAAATAGCAAGCTAGTTCCTTCAGTAATGACGAACCATTTTCAACACTCTTTTACTGCAAGGCGGTGAATCCGAACTCGTCGACGACCGCAGTCAATGAGTCCATTGTAACAACTGGTATGCCAGTAAGACTTAGCCCCCGAATCGTGCAAAGGCCAATATCCAGCTGCGAGAAATGTCAAGACCTCGCTGGGACATAAATTTTTGTACTAACCCAATGCAGGCTGGGTATGTCTTGCCCGATAACCTGAGGAGGCGGCACGCCATGACAAACCCGAATGTCTCGACCGATCCATTTCTTTCATCACAATCCAATTAGTTCAACCCAAGCCAATTCTGTCTTCACAAACCAGTTGCCCTGAAAGCCAGTTCACCCAGCAGAAGCTGAATATGTTAACAGTTCATTCACAACAAAGCAATTTAACGCCTCTCAGAGTTGAACTTTGCTCTCTTCCGACCGGTTGCTGCTGCCACAACATTCTATTCTCCGCTTCAGCTTTGGAAAATTTGAACAATATGTAAAAAGAAACATCCCAAGCTAATTGGTTGATGACAAATCATTTCTTGCTAGACAAGCGGCTTGGTGCACGCCGATTGGTGCGTAGCAAGCCAATTTCTGTATGGAAGCATCCAGATTTCGTTTCCGAACACCCAGACACCTCCCAAATTCCTATTAGCAATGCACCTGCCTACTTTCTTATTAACGAAATACCCCACGTCGTATTATATGAACCCGAGTGCATATGTTCTCACACTATACATAACCTGAACAGGGATTGGCGCGCCGTGATTTGAAACACATTCGGTGTTCTGAACTGTCAAATGACCTTGAATGTGACACTGGGGGAACTCTGTGAGACCGCTCTGGCGTCACCATTGGCTTGAGGTAATATAATATATTCACCTTTTCTTCTCAATCAGCCTCTCATTGTGAAGCCGTCTTGAAACTAGTGTGAGCCAACTAACCTGAGCGGGTTAAACTTCGACACACCCCGATTATCCTCCGTCAAGCCAGGTTCAGTATGAATTGCAGAGTGTCTAAATAATCATCGAGGCATTAAATTCTAGCCTGTTGAGACGTGAAAGCATTTGCCGTGTGCGTAAGTCTGTGGTATTCAATGTATTAGCTGTCTCGCCGGAATCGCACATGTAGCACTGCAAAACCTCGCAAAAAAACAGGTAAGATCTCGCAATCTATAGAAAAAAACTGATCCGCACCTTCGGTACTGCAAAAGGCCGTAACACAGTGATAGATGTCATATAGTTCTAGACACCAATGACTTGTAATGGATTTTTTTTTCTACGTGTTTTCGTCGTTCGAAGCTAACCACATGTTGAATGCAGTGTTCTGGTTGCTGGGGCAGATCGAATTTGAGTACTGGTTGCCCTTAAGGATAGATTTACTGTTTCCTGTTAATAATTGTAAACAAATTACCTTTAGGAAATAATCTCGACGCGTCGCGTCGCGACACGGTGGAACAACCACGTGATCGATATGCAATATGCAAGATTGATGATAATTGCTATGCAGCGCTGGCTACAAATTAACAATCGCTGGACTGAATCATCGAATTGAACGAAAGAGTACAGTAAAAAAATGACTTCGCGTGGAAAGAAGGATGCGCCAGCGGGAGGAGCCAAATGGAAGATTACTGCCACTTCGGGACTGGCCGAGGAAGTGGTACACTGGTAATGCGAACTATCACTGGCTCAAAACGAAATCAACAGAAGCTCATTGCAGAGGAGTACTACCGGTATGTGTTGAGATAGTATCGATCGTGACATGCGAACTCTTGATAGGTTGGGTAGTAATGACTAAACGTTCGTTGGCACTTATCAAGAGGCCTCGAAACGAATTGGGTCTCTGGTAAAGGCAATTCAGGATACTAACCGCAATCTTGGGATAGGACAAACGAGGCGGAGCAAACGAGGGGCGGGGACAGACTCACATATAGCATTTAACCTTACAGAAATTTAAAGGTTGTTGAGGCAGACTCATTATATTGTTACTACTATAACATGTAGGTGATGTATGAAAATCCAAAACTGAGTAGCTCGCTTTGCCAGCCTTCACTGAACCCATGCCTCTGAAGATGTTGAGCTCGCGTTCAAGCTCAGCTGCTGCTTTCCGTTGTAGCCGGCAAGTTCTACCTTTGACTTGCCCCTCGCACTTCTCGTCATGCATCATGCAAAAGATACACTAGACTCCGGCTCTGGCGTAAAAAACTACGTCCTAGGTTTCCCGACGGAATACCGGTCGTATGTACCTATTCTGCCTTTCAAAACAACATTTATGTCTTCGAAGCGAGCACATATTATGAACTACAGTCCTGCGCTTTCTCAATTTTCAGATACTCCGGATGGGATGCAAGTAGACGAAGAGGGGGATTTTGGAAAATCTAAATCTAATTGACCAGGCTACATATGTATGGCTGTATCAAGCTCGGTCAGGCCATCAGGCTAAGATTTCAACGTCCCCATAACGCCTGAGTTTCCAACCCAACACAGTGTATTCGGCATCATTTGGCAATGTTTCAGAAACCGGGTTTAGACTTGGCCTGAACACCGATTTGTCCCTTCAATTGATGTGGACTGAATGCCGCGGTGGGCGGTATGTAGAGGTTTAATTGCTGAGGATTTACGGGGACGTCAAAATAAATTGATCTGAGAACATATTCTTACTCAGAATCGCAGCGCGAATCCAGCGGAAGGAAACGCTTCAAAAGACGAGATCAGACTCAATTCGCTGGATTTCTCCTTTTACATCAATACTGACAGCATGCATATATGAGCGTTTTTCGTCAACGACACCGTCCGGTTTTTGTCCCATTCCGGTCGACTTCGAGCCAACTTCGCCCTCTCAGGGCCAGCTACTGTAAATTATGACCCGGTACCTTGGCCCTGACCATTCTATAAACCGGTGTTTAAAACAATGTTTACAAACCGGCCTGAAACACACATCCAGCGATTACTCCTTTTAGCGAAAGGCGACGGATTGAAAGTTATTCTCCAGCAAGCTCACTAGGACCGCTGGGAAGAGAAAAAACTCGGCCGGAAACACGACTTTTACAGAAGAAGTAGATGTAGGCCAAGGGCGCGAGAACCGAGTTTTTTTTTACAGACGCGCCGCACCCGCGACCAGGCTGGAGACCGGGAGACGGGGTTCCGGATTGGTATATATTATAATATTTCCGGATCGGTATATATTTCATTTCAAAGAACTTTTTGCTGTCGCCTCGGACTTTTAAACTATGCTTTCAGAGGATTATACGACTTGGCTGAAGTACCTCAAGCTGGAACTGACCCCTTGTATGTACAAGGCTCAGGACCAGACGGACAGCCCGGACGCCGATGACACCCACGAGTCCAGCAAACCAACCACCAGGATCTGCGGTGCTCCCACGACACTGGTCAAGAGCCATCAGCTCATAGAGACCAAGTTAAGAAAAGATATTGAATTCACACATCAAGAAAGACATCGTTGATAGTAGGTGAGCCTAACTCTTACATACAAAGTCAGAATCCGTTCGACCAGCAGAAGCACTGGGCAACAAATGAGCAGATAGACTGAGGACCCCGGTTTATCCCTTAGGACCGGTTTCGGTCGATGTGTGGACAAGCCAGAAACGACTTTTCAGGGCAAAATATCGCCATCGACCAAGTCATTAGATGTTTTCCGGCGACATGGGTCGCCTTCGCCATAGCGAGTAGTTACGTTTTAGAATTCCTCTGGATCTCCAACGTTTCCAACACTCATTGAGCCTTCGCCTGAGCACAGGCATATCTTAGGCCGCAGCTTTCATGGGGTGGTGAGTTAAAGAGAAGGCAGGGGTCCGCAGGTGACGTACGCATTACACAGTTCCTTGTTGCAGTGCGGCCCTTTCCTCCACCCAGGAGATTGAGTTGCATTGCAACTGGAGCACTGGTATGGTTCTGCAACATTTGCAGGAGGAGGTGTTCTAAGAAACATCCTGGATTTCGCTGGGTGATTATCTACGGCCAGGAAGCTCAAATCATTGCGTGAAAGAGTCATAGTGGGCTCGGTCCCCGCTGGGCCAATGTGCGTCTCCATGATTAGTTGGTCCCCACCTCCTCCTCCACTGCATCTCAGACTCGGGTCGAGCCATGTGGGGTACGGTGGACCGACATTGAATGCTTGATTTTGGCTTTCGTCGAACCCTGATTTGTCCACCCTTCTGAGTTATTGCATTAGTATTGAGTATTGATGACTTTTTGGTGCACTTACAGAGTCACTCGGACACTGCTGATGCCTATCTGACTATGAAGGCCCGAGTCTTTCTCGATCTCTTCCTCCGGGGCACTTGACTGAACTGCTGTGACAGGTGATTTGGGCTTGTCCCTGCCTGTAGGTCCCCTACCCATTGGCAGGCGACTCGCTGGAGGAAGATTGAGAGTCTGGCGTAGCCGAGCATTTTCCTCCTCCACCTCCGAGATACGCTGCTGCAAGGCCTGCAGATGATGACCAAGTAAGAAAAAGGAGGACACCCATGAAATACGCGTGAGGACCTCGAGGTGGGCGGCGCGACGAGCTCTAAATGCACGTTGATTATTGCGGGCGAGATTTGGAGGCAGGTTGTCATCGCGTTTGCGGCCGCGCTTGGAGGACATGAGGGAAAACAAACGACGGGTGGTGTTTGTGTTTGTTTTTCATACACAATGGCATCTGGATAACTCCTGGATGACTCAGATCCGCTGCCACCGTAGCACAAATAACAAAGCCAACACAATCCATGATTATTTCTACCAACCGTTTAAAATGCGGTGCTCCATTCTGTGCTCGTGGGGACCGTGGCGAAGAGAATATTGAAGTTTCCGTGTGGATGATCAAATATGGCGGGCCAAGTCGAGGGTTGTTTCTGTGGGGAACGTAAGGTATTTCACTTGTTCGTCTAACGGCATGGGGCGACCAGGTGAACATCGCAATGATCGAATGGGGCACGCACCCCTCCGTTGAAGTGGTCGGCATCAGTAAGAGGCTTCACGGACATTATTTGTATGTCTTTCCCAAAGAACTCGAACTGCTCGACGCCTTGCTTACCGAGGTTGAGACTCTTGAGGTTGGCCCGCACTCTGAGAGTAAAAACCCATACTTTTGAGGTACTTTCGGTGTATTGTATGTATAATTCTCACATGTTTTGAAGGTTTCTCGAGTAAGAATTGATGGAGAAGGCCATATACAGTATTTTGACCTTGAACAATGGCATTTGGAACAGAATCGGAGCGATGAGTTGGCCTTCCAAAATGGGCTGCTGTGATCTGATCATTGATAGGTATGTTCGACAGCAAGAAAAAGGCTTCAAGTGAGGCTCCTTCGGTTTAACCCATTATTTTAGACTTTACATCGGTTAAGACAGCTTTTACTATACACCTTCGACCAGAAAGAGCAACTTGACCAAGTATTCTCTGCTGTAGAGACTCAGTACGTTCTTCTTGTCCAAATTCTCCTGCTTTTTAACAATGAGGTCTGGTAGTTACCCGAAATTACCAGACCGCTCGGCCGAGTCGAATTCAAAGTCCATAGATCCATGGCTTCATTATCCAGTCTCCGACTCACCCTCAACCTCAGCGATACCAGGCAAAATAGATTTTTGCCGCCGGAGTTCCATTTCATCCGCAACCGTTTCTGCTGCAAGATTAGCACCGATCGAGAGCGCAGTCAAAACCGCGTCGAACGCATTTAAAACCAACGTATTCGGTGGAGAACTGAGGTCAAGAAGAGCGTTACAAGAAGGGAGGTCAAAGGCCAAAGTTTGTTCCTATTTTGGAAATCACGTTACTGCCATCATTTTTGCAAACAGCTGTAATGAAAGGGCGGATTTAACAAGAAGGAAAGCCAAACCAATGATGCGGGATGGGTGCGGAACATTGTAAAGAGTGGCGTCGGCTTGAAATTGAATAAATGTTTTGAGAAATCGGTGTGCAGAGACCTCATAATCATCGGACTTGACGACGCGCCAACCTGAGCCCTTGTCGGTTGAGACAGGCAACATCCGCCAACATTTTGCACCACCTTTACGTATCCGATTCGCGGGTAGAGCGATTGCCATACATAGCACAAACGAATCACTGTCAGTGGGAGAAGGAAGCAGTCACGAATCGCTGCGAAGCTAGACGCTCTTCCTCCCATTCGCCGATGGTGCGATCATCATACATAGCACAGACGAATCGCTGCGAAGCTAGCCGCTCCTCCTCCCATTCGCCGATGGTGCGATCACATACATAGCAGATGAATCCTGGAGGTGCGAAGCCGGCTCTTCCTCCCATTCGCCGATGGAGCGATCACCATACATAGCACAGACGAATCCTGGAGGTGCGAAGTCGGCCACTTTTCCTCCAATTCGCCGATGGAGTGATCACCATACATACACTGTCAGTGGGAGAAGGAAGCAGTTCTTCCTCTCATTCGCCGGTGCGCCATTCATAGCACACTGGCATACCAGAGGGCGGCAGCTCTTCCATCCTCGTCTCTCGGTTCTCCAAACAGCCAGTAAGACTGATGGTTGGGCGCATTCTGAACAAGTGTAAGGGTTGTACACGTATGGGCAATGTACTGGTCATTATTCAGCTAAATTTCTCTGCGTAGTTTGCGCCAATCTAGCTTCACCACCCTGCACTCCATTTCGATTCCATCCTTATTCCTCATGGACGTAAGTTCCTTGTGAGTCCTTGTTCACAGTGTTTGTTCTCCTCAATCAAGCCTGCGTCTGAACATTCCTACAAACCGGCAAACCGGCGACTTCCTTCCTTGTCAATGGCTCGAAACCCTGTCTTATGGATGTTAATATATGAATTCCCATTTATCCCTAAAATATATTTAAATTAATTGTCGGGCGAAGGTTGAACTTATAATTATTGTCCAGTCCCCCAAAATGTCAAACACCACCTTCGTCTTGCACTCCGACGGTCCCAGTCTACTGTAAGCTCGACCTTTAGGCTGCTCATTTTGGTGGGAAACAGTCTTGCTTACCCCTCTTTCGCAGGAATTGTACCACCATCTCTTTGTCCGGTGAATACTCACTGTGACCCGAATTCGACACGTGGAGGTCGGTGGATAAACCTGTAGGTCAATGGATAAACTTTGGCTTGAGGAGTTTTGAGGAGGAACTCACCAAATTACTGTGGTCAGCTGCAAGATGAGTTGAACATTTTACCAGTTGTAAACAGCAATTGATCGTCGTGGAGGGATTCAAATTTTCGTGGAGACTGGCTAAACTTGGGTACTTCAGTTGACGTTGGTGGAGCTCCGGATCTGCGGGCTGATTTATGTGGTCAAAGACAAACCTATAGTTCGATTCTTATATAGATTGGGGGTGTTGACTGGAAACATTCCACTTTTACATACGCCTTGATGTTGTGCTTTTTCTGGGTAAATAAAATGACAACTTGGGAGTGCTGGAGCTGAATTCAGATAGGACAGCACATAAAAAAGTCTCAACGAAGAGTAAATTAACACCACTGGCATTCGAGGCATACAAGACTCAAAAGATTTCCGGGCTCCGAACGCCCGCCTGCCAGCCTCTACAATAGAGTCGTGATCTTCTGTCTCTGTCCCAAAGGCCGCAAAATTTCAAACACGAGGGTGCGGTAGCTAGGTGACCAGCACCATACTTAGAGTACTGATTCCATGTACTGTATCATTTCTTTCAAATCGACAGTCATGCATCACGCACCCCTCTGTCGATACCGAAATGTGGCAGGGGTCACGCGTCACGCGGCGGTTTATCGAACGTCCCGAGCGTTACATGAGCTCCAATTTGCTTGGAAGACGCAAAAAAGGCAAATTTTGGTGTTGAAAATCGAAATTTTTGCTGGGGGGACGCAAAATTTCGGTTGGTGTCGAAATGACGAATCGGTTGAACGGGCCACGCGTCACACCCGGTGTTGATTTGAACGAAATAATATAGTATTACATCTTATTAGCCGGTTTTATTAACTGATAACCTATAAGATGGGTGACAATAACCGCAAAAGTGCTCGGCGAAGATTACAGTGGAGGGTGTACGAGAGTCTTAACCGGAGAAGCAAACTCATTCTGCCAAGGTTTAGCCTGAGTCCGCCATTCTTGACAAGAAACGCGGCATGGCCGATAAAAGTATTACCCATCGCAGATGTATCTTGCCGTACCTCGTCGTCCTCCGAGGGCCGCTTACAATTAGTCGAGTTGAGAAGACATGCATTGTTGGACGCATATATAGCCATACGCCTGGGCAGAGATTATACCACAACCACATAAAATCTAGGGCAGCCCGCCTACATTGGACCGACATTGAAAGATAGGTATCAGAAGAGCATCGCCACGTGTGGCAAAATCTACGGGGAAATCATACCGATCAGACATCTGTCGCTCCGATATGGGTCCCATGTCAGCAGCAAACGGTGGTGTAGGCTTAATTATGGCCCTGGGTACTGGCAACGTAAAGGGCTTTGATATTCGCTGACAGTCCACCGCCACTGCAGCCTCAGCCGTCAACATTCTGGCCACACCTTGAGTGGAAGATGTGTTTAGTTTTACATTCTGCAGGGAATGTCCCGGGCAGATTTTTTATTTCCGCCCTTGTTCCTCCGCCAATTCTTTTTTCTGCCTTCCACAACCATTTCACAGCCATTTCACCGCCACTTTTTATCCTTTCCTGGGCGAAATTTGTAAATTTGGCTCGGAACATTCCCTCGATATTCATCTCAAATCGCCCTCTTTATAAAATTATCGGGGTATGGCCTCTTCGAGGCGGGTGCTTAACCTTTATTTTTCCTTTTTGGGATACCGGGATGTCGGCGTGAGTTCCGGATTCCAGCCCGAGACAGGATCGTGAATGAGCACCGTCTCGAATACAACCCCTATTTCCGTGCCCCTCGGACAACCCTCAGAACTTATGGATCGCACTTAGACTGAAAGATTCGAGGTGAGTCTGAGTGCTTAATGAGTACTGAGCACTGAGCAATGAGAGCGATGCTCCAGCTTGGATGCTGAGAGCGCTGAAACGTTGCAGCAGAGCGTTGATCAATCGTCCCAGACCCGGAACTCATCCTGTAGTTGTCCCTCGAGTCGATTTGAAACTCGTGTCGGATCGAGTTTGCTTCCCAAAATGGTTAAACTCGTTCTTCAGTGTCCCGCTGTGGAAGAGGGATGTTCCCGGCCTGTAGGTTCTTGTTTTGGGTCGGTGATCCGGGTAGCGGTCGAACAAATGTCGGGAATAAAATGTTGTAAAAGGTCCCGGGCCTTAGTGTAAGAAAACGTCGAAAAGTTAGAGTAAAGAAGTGTCGAAATGCCGTATGAATAGGGTGAGGTCGTGCGATGCGAATTCTGGAGTACTGGTGGCTAAACTGCCCACTGGCGACTTTCCTAGAGGAAGGGGCGAAGGGATACCGAATCCCTTCTGGGCGAGGGCCCTGCACTGGTCGCGTGAATGGTGGTTCGTGGTTGAAAGGTGATGATGTGGCACTATTTACGTTACAAACAAATGTGGTAATGTAAAATAGGGGCATGGTACTGTAAAGTCGAAACCAATGTGTGGCTGGATTTCCATATGTCGGCCATATGACCCCTCCACACCGCTGCAGACAAATCGGTTGGAGGGACTTTATAAAGTCAACTATGGTGTTTTGACCGTAGGAAGGTCGCGGTAGGATATTAAAATACGTGTTCGCAGAGGTTCGACCCTTTTGGATTTCTCCTCAACAATCCGGCATGACCCGATAGATTGAGCGAGCTGCGTTCAAACTGCCATACTCTCGTCAAAAATTCCTAGAAATATTGATTTGAAGTCAAAATAGGTTTTATAACTCGATGGCGTCTCAAACTGAGGAGAAGTTGGAGGCTGATGCTTCTGGTTTGCTGTTAGCCGACACTCGAGTCTCATCCAGCTCATAAACATTGGGCAGACCCAGCAGAGCGCGGCCTTCGGCGTCGGAGTAATCGGTGGAACTCACTGGTGGCACCCGATGGTCGAGTTGTAGGAGAAAATCAGCATAGTCCTTCAAACCATCAACGTCACTTGCCGCTTCGACGCAGCTGCCAGATATGAACGCGTCGGACAGCCACGGGTACTCCCGGAAAAGCCGCGTGTGGGTAAACCGCTCAGATGTGTTGAGTTGAGCCATGAGCCACCGCCATTGTAAAGGGTGGGAAAGACAAATGTGAGGCTGTGCATGTCTTGCGCACATAGGACTTCGGATACATCCAACGACAATGATCGCCGATTGATCGCTCGTAGAAAGGGGTTCATGTGGCGATTGAATATAGGACTAAGCCATGAGACGCCCCCAACCACATCATAGTGCAAAGAACTGGTATAACATCAGACTATAAGGATGATATTATGGAATGGTATAGTACACAGTTGTCAGTTCGTGTATAACAACACATAGACATATATGTAGAAGGGAAGAATACTTCCCGATATGGAAATATTGCACAACTCAGTTCGCCCATGGTTAATTTTGGTGTTCCACACACAGAGGACACCTTTCGAGCACGAGAACTTAATTCCCCCAAAAAATCTGCACTCATTCCACTTCTAAATGAACAGGAAGCAAAATACTCCCAAATCTGGAAATATTGCACAACTCAGTTCGCCCGTGGTTAATTTTTGTGTTCAGCACACAGAGGACACCTTTCAAGAACACAATCACAATTCCTCAAAAAAATCTGTACTCATTCCACTTCTGAATGAACAGGAAGCAAAATATTCCCAAATATGGAAATATTGCACAACTCAGTTTGCCCGTGGTTAATTTTTGTGTTCCACACACAGAGGACACCTTTTGAACACGCGAACTCAATTCCCCCAAAAAATCTGCACTCATTCCACTTCTGAATGAACAGGAAGCAAAATACTCCCAAATCTGGAAATATTGCACAACTCAGTTTGCCCGTGGCTAATTTTTGTGTCGAGCACACAGAGGACACCTTTCAAGAACACAAACACAATTCCTCAAAACAATCTGCACTCATTCCGGACATAGCTTCCCCTCGTTCCAGTGTTCGCAATGACAGCGCATAAAGCTCAAGGCATCAGGAAAATCCCAAATTCTACCATAGACACATGGGCAATTATGTGGGTCTCCGGTGGTCTACAGGTGTGTATAAGTGTCTATGGAGGTGGCATTGGATGCTATGGTGTACTCCAGGGTACTACAGTGGACTATAAATTATGTGTGCTACTCACTGCGTGGAGGACAAATCTAAACAGAGGCTGTCGAGATCTGCCGAGGTCTCCTAGCCGGTCTGGACTCATGCCCTGTCAAGATTAACTGGAAGGCGTAGACGAGATGTGCCGACGTTACATTTTCAGATCTTGGCTGATCCGCGTTAGATAATCTCAGCAGATAGCCAGCCGAGGTTGTGTAGCCACGTCTGCTGAGATCTGCCAATGATACTTGGGAATGGCTCAACAGGCCTCATTCCATGTATCCATTGCAAAGGTTATTCTAGGTCTATCTAGGTATCCTCGGCTTACCTTGACGGGGCCTGTCTAGATCTGTTCTCCACGCAGTGACTATGATGATCTATGGGTGGCCATGACTTTTGTTGTCTACTATCACAGTCTACAAGTAACATTAGATATTTTTATCAATTAGTATCAGACTACACAACTCAGCTCAGCTGAGCACACTTTGCCTACCAAGTATATTTGAACATGGTCAGGAGCGTCCAAATCCCCCAAAACCAATGCTTGAATAAAGCCAACACCGCGTCTGGGAAAGTATTTTGTGATTTGCAGGCCAACAAAGCCATTTCTTCCAAAGTGCCCTTAGACAAGTCTTGTAGCTCTCATCGAGGTCTACAACTTTTGTTTTGTATCTATTTTTGGATTGGTAACCCACATGGGTATTACACATTTGCCAATCCAAAGTATTTCCCTCTTTATAAAATTAAGCCTGTCCATCCGTCTGAAGCTTTTTAAGCTCCGCCATTCCCAGCCACTGATCACTTCGATGCCAGGCGATCCGCGGGCTCGGCTCCCCATCCCAGCCGTGAAATCACTGATCTGGGATCAGGCCGCATCACTGGTGTCCCCACGCCCAGCGGCTTGGCATCACCAATAAGCTCAGACATGGGAAAAACGGCCACATTCTCTCAGCGCTTGCTCAGCGCTCAGATTTTGAACCGAAGTGGTGGGCCGCGAAGCGGCCCGCCGCACTCTTGTAACAACTAGAATAGTTGAAGTGAATGAGGGTTTAAGAGGGCAGAGTGACTGTAGTCCCCAATATGGTATGAGTTTCCACTACCCATCATAGTTACTTTAGTGTAGTTGTTATTTTGTCAATCTCAAAATTTCCCTTTTCTTGCGAGGTCGAGAGTTCGATTCTCCTGTGTGGCAATCATTTAACTCACAGTTAATTAAACATTAAGCAGTTTATCATTTCTTGAAAGTGTCAGTTGAATCCGAATCCCTTGCTAGACTATAAGTTGATAGTGACACTCAAGCCCAGTGAAAACGCGGTATCGGGTGGGATCTGGTTCACTAGTGGTTAAATTTTCTGTGCAGGTGTTGGAGGGTGCATTCACCCAGCCAGAATATGAATCCACCAGAAAATGAACACCTATTCAACTGCTGCATGAGGAAGAGATAAAATATGCACACAGCCAGAAAATTCAAAAAATATTCCACAATGTGATTTGCCAGGGGTTAATTTCCTTGAGCATGTGTTGGGGGGTGCATTCATCTAGCTAGACTATGATTCGACCAGAAAATGAACACTCATTCCACTTCTGCACCAGGAAGAGATAAAATATGTGCACAGCCACAAAATTTAGCAAATATTCCATGTGTACATCATAATTATTGCTCACCAAGGCTTCAAAACAGCAATTTAATGCCTGGGGCCAGTTTAAACCTTAAATACACCAAGTGCTCCCTTATCCCTGTCCAAAACAGTTAAAATACATTATGATGCATGTGCTGGACAGCCACATTTTGCGAAATTGGTTGAAAAATCAGCCCCGGCTCAATATTCCACGCGAAATTGAGGGTGTGGCAATCGATTTGATGGCATTCCTGTCCACCATTAACAGCCATTGGGGTATTTTTGGGCTGGCATTTGGAGGGAAATGGTAACCCGCAAAAACTGGGTTGCAATCATGTTAGCCTGCACTTGGGTGAAGGGAATGTCAATTCCCTTAAAAACCTTCAATTGAGACTGTTTGAAACTCTTTTCGACTGCCTGAAGGTGCTTCCTTTTCTTCACCGCTGGCGCCCCAGCATCAGATTCGTCATCTCCGTCCGTGCCCACGTCTTCAGCGGCAGCAGATTTCCCAGCGAGCTTCCTGGCCTCTGCCCGGGCTTCTTTTGATGCGTTAAGGCAGCAATTTGTACTAATCAGATGTGTAATCATAGAGCTCTTGGCACCGAGGACAGGCTTCATGGCTTCCAACGCTGCCGCACTGTTGGCAACTTTGAAGTATACATAGACCAAAGACTTACCTGCTGTGAACCATTCCCCTCCCAGGCTGACATTTTGATCCTCGTTGTCTGAGTTGACTTCCATTGGGTCGGCAGCGCTGCCGGCAGAAGCAGGGCGATGGACATTGATGCATCCGAGACAGTAGGCCTTGAAGTGGGAATTCTGTTTCTCGCCCTGGTGGTAATACTTCCAGAGGCCACCTTTTTTAGTGGGCATGGGTGAAAGAGTGAGACTCCAAAGAAAGGCACAAGAGTTCTAGATAATAAGGACTCAGTCTTCGCGCACACAAGTGGAACAAAGTCTAATAGTATTCACCTAGATAATAAGGACTAGATACGAGTCCATACCAAGTAAAGAAGTAAATCAAAGAGAGACGGCTCACCTCAGTCTTCACGCACACAAGTGGAACGAAGTCTGAGGAGAGACGACTCGAGGTGGACAGTATTTATGCTAAGTACGAGTGCCTGCATCTAACTAAAAGGATAATACGAGTACGGGACCAGAACCAGGAGCAAAGAAAAGAAATCATACAGAGTCGACTTGAATCACCATATCGGGAATATACAACGCCGGGTAGCAACACAAGGTCCCCGCTAGAGTCACCAAGCCAGCTGTCCACCAACAATGAGATGGCGATGAAGAAGGGGGTTTTACCCGGCCTGTAGGTTCTGGAAATGGGTCGGTAGTCCGTGTAACCGTAGAGCGAATGCGAGGGATAAAAATAAGGAACTGGTCTCGAGCCTTAGGGTGCGAAAACGGTGATAAAACAGAGTATGATTTTGGGAAAAATGCCTTGTGAAGACGGCGGCGTCGTAAGGTGCGATTCGTGGGGTTTGGGTGGCTAGGATGCCCACTGGTGACTTCAGAAGACTGAGGACGGAGGGACACCGAATCCCTCCTGGGCATGGAGCCCTACACTGGTCACGAATGTGGTGGTTTGCGGCAGAAAGGTGATGATCTGGCAATATTTACGTTACAAACAAATGTGGTAATGTAAAATAGGGGCATGGTACTGTGAAGTCGAAACCAATGTGTGGCTGGATTTCCACACGTCGGCCATACGACCCCTCCACAGCGATGCCATATGGACGGAGCGAAAGAAAATTTTCTGAAAATATTACATAACTGCCATCATTAACACTTAATTAAGACCTAGGATCGACGAAGATTGAAGTGAGGGGTTAATATTAAGACCAATTTGACTCTTAACTTAAGTTAAGGGCTAAGCCTTAATGCCAACACTGAGTTTACTTGACCCGTGTCTTCGCCACGGAGACGTTTGCGCACACAGTGGATACAGAGCTTACCCGTGGATACAGAAATTTGCCCGATTTTAGCGCGCTCCGAGCAAAACAGAAATTCTCTGGCACGCATGGCGCCATCTGGCTGCATCTGGCCGGTATTATTGGTGTGGCACCCTTACAAGCCAGATGGCCCATACCCCGCCAGAATCAAAGGCAGTTCTGAACTGGTGGCAGGTGTAACAGACCTGTCGCCCGCAATCAGGGCTTTACATTGTCAAACGCGTGACCCGATCATAATATTGACACAATCCTTTACACCTTACATTTTCAAGCGCGTGACCCTATTGCCCTCGCCACAATCCTTTGCATTTTCAAACACTTTCAATTTCGGCGCCGTCCCAGAGCCAGTTTTTGAGGCGTCGGCCTGCAATGGATAACCCTGACCATTCTGGTAATTTTCGGCTATTCAGAATCCACTTGGAAGCATTATTGGCCTCCCCAACAGCCAACCAGGGTTTTACATTTTCAAACGCATGACCCTATTCAAATATTAACACAATCCTATCATTTTTCAAACACGTGACACTATTGCCCTCGCCACAATCCTTTGCATTTTCAAACGCATGACTCCATTATTAGTCCTTTACATTTACCAACACGTGAGCCACAATTCTTTGCATTTTCAAACACCTTCACTGCCAGCGCCGACCCAGAGCCATTTTTTGAAGTGTCGACCCGCAATGGATAGCCCTGACCATTCCGGTCGTTTTCGGATATTCAGATTCCTCTGGGATGCATTATTGACCTCGCCAGCGACCAATCAATGCTTTACATTTTCAAACGCGTGAACCTATTGCCCCAGCCACAATCCTTTACATTTTCAAACGGGGGACCCTATTATAATATCGACACAATCCCTTACATTTTCAAACGCTTGACCCTCTTGCCCTTGCCACAATTCTTTGCATTTTCAAACACCTTCAATTCCAGTGCCAGAGCCATTTTTTTGAGGCGTTGACCCGCAATGGTTGCCCATTCCGGTCATTTTCTGCTATTCAGATTCTCTTCGGAAGCATTATTGAGCTCTCCAGCGGCTAATCAGTGGTTTACATTTTCAAATGCGTGACCCTATTGCATTCGCCACACTCTTTCAAACACTTCCAATTCCAGCGCCGTCCCAGAGCCATTTCTTGAGGCGTCGACCTGCAATGTTCTGCATTTTACCTCTTCCCAGTGGAGAAGAGGAGAATGAGTGTTCGCTTTCTGGTCGAATCATACTCTGGCTAGGTGAATGCACCCTCCAACATGCGAACAGAAAATTTAACCCCCGGCGAACCACGTTGTGGAATATTTTTTTGAATTTTCTGGCTGTGCGCATATTTTATCCCTTCCTGGTGCAGAAGTAGAATGAGTGTTCATTTTCTGGTTGATTCATAGTCCAGCTGGATGAATGCATCCTCCAACACGCACACAGGAAATTTAACCCCCGGCGAACCACGTTGTCGAATATTTTTTGAATTTTGTGGCTGTGCAGATATTTTACCTCTTCCCGGTGCAGAGGTGAGTGTTCATTTTCTGGGCGATTCATGATTCGGCTGGGTGAATGCACCCTCCAACATGCACACAGAAAATTTAACCCCCGGCAAACCACGTTGTGGAATATTTTTTGAATTTTGTGGCTGTGCGCATATTTTACCTTTTCCCGATGCAGAAGTGGAATGAGTGTTCATTTTCTGGTCGATTCATAGTCCATCTGGGTGAATGCATCTGCCAGCACGCGAACAGAAAATCTGACCCCCGGCGAACCACGTTATGGAATATTTTTTGAATTTTCTGGCTGTGCACATATTTTATTTCTTCCCGGTGCAGAAGTGGAATGAGTGTTCATTTTCTGGTCGATTCATAGTCCATCTGGGTGAATGCATCTTCCAGCACACGAACAGAAAATCTGACCCCCGGTGAACCACATTATGGAATATTTTTTGAATTTTCTGGCTGTGCATATTTTATCCCTTCCCGGTGCAGAAGTGCTCATTTTCTGGTCAAATCATAGTCTGGCTAGGTGAGTGCACCCTCCAACGTGCACACAGAGATTTTAACCCCGGCGAACCACGTTGTGGAATAGACTCGTAACCGGTCTGCCTACGAGGAGCAAAAAAACGAAGGTTGACATGACTGATTTTTCGGAACCACAAAGCACTTTATTTCAAAACCAACCACAGCTATTCCAAAGCCAAACATGAGCATTCTATTCCAAAACCAAACACAGCTATTGGAAAACCAAACTCGGGGCAATCTATACCTCATGTATTAAGGAGATCCCTTGTATCACATGTGCGCGTTTATTTTCGCCTGCCACGAAGGCCGCTAATTCCCGAGCAGATGCAACTGTTTGTTTTGCATGGCACGCTCACTAATTGCCGATAAAAATTTCCGTGACCAACTACCTTGCCCATCTTACTTTCACCAAGGGTTCGCCATCGGCAAATGAGAATGTATCTGTTTGGTAGCACCTGACGAGCCAAGGGTGCCAGACCGCGAGGATGTGATTTCCGAGCACTGGCGCAATGTAGTTCTGGCGCCAGAAGCGGATCGTGACAGAAGACCCATTCTGTATGGACTAAGAATTTCCAAGACAATGGAATCAGCGGAACGAACATGGCGGCGAAACGAACAAGGATGAAGGGATGAAGCTTCTATACCATATTTGCAAGACAGATGCGCATGATCAGTGCTTGTACTTGACCGAACCTCGCGAGCCAGACTCAGTAAGGTTGCGAGTGCTAGTAAAAAGTATTAGGCGTGTGCATCCTCGACAGAGAGTTGAATTCGCCACGGTCAGAATAAAAAAATATCGTGAGGGCCGACATATGTCCAGGCCACATTCGGCCAATATAAGGGCTTGATTCTTGAGGGAGACCACGAGAGACAAAAATCTGTGTTGAGAGACAGGCTTCATTGCGGCGTTGACAATGAAGCGTTGCAGCATTGAGGATTTGAGGGCTTGTGGGTCCATGACTTCTTGAAAGATTGCTTCGACCTCCAAGACGAGATTGCAAAACTTGCATGGGAGGCGTTCAGACTCCTCGCGTGGTCTTTCCAACCGACTCCTCAAGAGCAATTGGCCCATCGGATTAAACATGTCAAGCTGTTCTTGGACTACGGAGTCTCGCGTGGAATTGGTATGCCATTTCGACTTCTCCAATTATTCACTCACCCGATTCATCCAGGAGTTTATTCTCTCTACCCGCCCACACGTGTCTGTCTTGACCCGAAGTGCGCCCAGGAGCTTTTTTCGGACCCCGATGGCCTTAGGGACCAAGAGCTGGGTGAAACGAGAAGCCACCCGATCACCGTCTTCAGCCTCGATCTCGGGGCCGTTCCCGGATATGTTACTTCCCGCTACTGCCGCAGTCAGTCCATCATCGATCGGAATCTGTCATTCCCGTGTCTGAGTATTTTTGTAGACTGCCATACTCGGTATTACCCCAGCTTTTATGTTCACGACAATGCGACAGTCCGAACATTCTATGTCGTGGACGCAATTCCGGAATTTATTCACACCTCGGAACATTTTTATACCACTGCCGATCTCTGCGGGCTCTTTTCCAATATGATGCTGAATGCCTGGTATGTTTTTCGACCTTTTTTCAACCTGTTTTCAATCATGAATTGATTCTAAAAACTATGCCCAGGACTTTGCACGCATTTACAACACCAGTATCTCCAAGAGCTATCTCGAGTCCTCCCTTCCTCTCGACTGGCAAACGACCTTCCAGATGGATGTCGATGACGTCTGGAATGCCTTTTACACGTACTCCCTTTGCCTCGACTACTACGAGCGCCAGGAGATATTGGAACTGCCCCATGCTGCACCATCGCAAGCCGAGCGCCTTCGGCCTCTGCTTGATCTTCGCAACTCCCATATGGCGGGTACTGGCCAGGAGGAATGGAACAACGCTTGCGATCTGTGCTGCTATATCTATCTAGACCCAGAATCCACTGATGACGATCCTCGCTATCGTGAGTACTTTCGCGCACTTCATGTTCAATCA
The DNA here is from genome assembly GCA_029378395.1 of Mycena leptocephala. Lineage (NCBI taxonomy): Eukaryota > Fungi > Basidiomycota > Agaricomycetes > Agaricales > Mycenaceae > Mycena > Mycena leptocephala. The sequence continues at coordinate 46,580 of JARJLF010001540.1, forward strand.
TCTGATTGCCGGGGTCAGTGTTCATTCGTTCCACTGTTACAGACGGGATCACCGTGGGCCATCCCTGCTGCAATGTCCTGGATTGCCAGGAGCGTTTGCGGTCCGTGAAGGACCGATTTTGCCCCCAGCACCAGGGACTCACTCAGGAGTGTTCTTACGGGGAGGACTAGAAAGGATTGTCGTACCGTTGGTGTTGTGGTTCATCTTGCGACTGATTTTGAGTACCTTACGATTGCCCAAATAGCATTTATAATAATGGGCACCGTCTTCGACGGAACCATCCCCATGTTGATCAACCTCCTCGAAGAAGTAATAAATTGGACTACGTTTCCTTTTCTGTTTGAAATGAGTGAGATTCTGACCAATTCAAAGAGGAACTCACAGCTGCTTTGGGTTGTTTAGAGCCACCAGCTGGAGAGGCTGATGTCGAGGCCGAGGCTGATGTTGAGGCTGAGGCTGAGGCCATACTGGGCGCCACGGGAGGACTCTAAAGGAGGGACGATAATTTAGAAGTGCGCTAAGATGTATAATAAACGACATACCGGATTATCTACTGCTTTGCCCTTGCCCTTCGGCTTCTTTTTGGGTGGTTTACGGTTGCGTGATTTGGTCGCAACAGTTTTTCGATGGCAGGGAATTCGCCAACTAGTGAACATCAGTATCAAGATAGTCGGCGACCATAACCGGCTGGAAAGCGAACCAGAATTCCAAGATTTGAGGGGCCAGAATTTTTGTATAATGCAGGTTCACGACTGTTACCTTATAGTCACCAAAGGTAAAGTCTACGACCACTGTGTCGCTGGAGGTGGAAAGACATCAGCAAAAATCCTGATGAATACATAGTCCTATGTAGCTCATGTAGTCACCGTACTGTAGACTTTCGACCAAAGGTTCACTATTTTTAGATTTTTTCTCTTCCGAGAAGACCGAAAATTTTCTTTTGAATCAAGGCGATTTTTGCACACATCAAAAAAAAGTTGTGTCACTGAACCTTTGGTCGAAAGTCTACAGTAGTCCTGTCGACAACCCCCTATTATATAGCTCGCTGTAGCACCACACATGGAATCAATTCAAATCAAACACCATGAAAATGACATAATACGGCCAGAACCTGCAAGAAACGCGTCAAGAACGCGAACAGACGCGTCCTGGGCAAAGCACGTGAGTTCCCAAAACGGAAAGCTTACATAATAACCCTCAGCAACGGTAATCAAGCCGCGGTAACTAACAGACTTCAGAACGAGGTTGCGAGTGGGAAGTCGGTGCAAGAGACTACTGTACCATTTCGTTCAATTCGTGTGTCACGCGTCACAGCGCCCCAAGTCCACGGATATTTTCGTGCATGTCACGGGTCACCGAGGCCCACCACGAACTTGCCAAAGAAGTCACAAATCACGGAAAAATGCGAAAAATCCAATTTTTTTCTCCGGCGGCGCCTCGCAGGGCTTGTCACCGCGGCCATCAGGCTGGCACATTTGATGTATTTGAGCCCCTCCGCTCACTAGACATCGCTGAAATTCGGAATTGAATTCCTTTTGGGCAACTTTAGGAATTACTTGAAGAAAGTAGATATAGTGCTGCCGGCGCACAGGTACAAAAACCATGCTAAAACCCCGTAAATCCTTACGCTGCCAACCAAAAAAAAACGAATTTTTTTCCGTGTCACGGTCGGCAAGGCCCATCCACGAAAACCAAATTTCGGTTTTAGATGTCACGGGTCACAGGCCCGACGAATTGAATGAAATGGTACAGTAGGTCCCTGCGTGCATAACCGCCCAATAAACCGCCGCTCCTCAACACGTCACCTCACGTCACACCACGTGTATGCCACGTCACAATGCTTGAGTCCGACCTTGATCCAGTGCTTGAGCAGGAGGTCTTGTTCAAGACGTATGTATTCGCAACTTTTTGACTGGCTCACTGATTGTCCCAGGCATGGAGAGCTGTTTCAATTCGACTCTGATACCGGCCAATGGAAGAAACTAGGCACAGGCATCGTTCGTTTACTTGCTGAGGAGACCCAGCAAGTGAGACTGGTGATCAGAGAGGATATCACCTCTCGAGTATTCGTCAATCATATCGGTGCGTGCTCTCCGCGGCCGTGACGCAGAGAGGCAGCAGAGAGGCTCCATGTTCTGTAGTTTCGGCCGACGTCCGCCTCCAGCCCAACATAGAATGCAACCGGTCTTGGCGTTGGAAAGTCGCCGTGGGCTCTGGATGTTCGGAGACCTTTTCCATCCGGTTTCCGCCTCTGATGGTGAATGACGCTTGATTAATGCCAGGCTCCCGACTCATCCCTGTCAAGATGCTGTTCATTTCAAGCTAGCATTTGAGGAATCCCAAGAAACGGTTTTCCTTGCAATGTTCGTACACACACCCAAGAATCTGTATTCATTTGGTTAATCGCCGGCAGGCACGCCAGACTCTTTAGGCTCGACCGTGACACAGAAGAATGGATGGAACAGGGCAAGGGTATCGTTCGCCTCCTCGTTCACAGAGAGACTCAGAAAATGAGGTTTGTAATGAGAGAGGATGATACTCAAACTATATGTTGCAACTTTTTTGGTGAGTGCTTTTGGGATCACTCCTGATTCTCAGATAACCACTTTTGGCCAGTTACCCCCAACATATGGCTTCAACCTGCCGATGAGCGTTCTTGGCTCTGGAATGCCCCTGATGTCTCTGAATCCCCTCCCGTCACTAAAACCTTTTCGATCCGGCTTTCCACTTCCGATGGTATGTGAATCCTCGTGCCGTTCCTTCCTTCTGCTCACCCATGAGCAAGATGCTGCCAAATTCAAACATGCATTCGATATGGCACCGATTAATTGAATAACAATACTTAGATAGGTTGCGCACGAGCCGCATGCGGCTTTTGTGCATTGCGCAAAGCCGCACGGCAAATTTGAAATCTGAGGGGTGTTTTCAGTAGGTCAGCCTTCACGTCTCGCTTTGGTAAGAAGGAGTGCATGTTGCGCAAGGTAATCGGTTTTGCGCTACGCCGATATTGAATAAGATGAATTTCTATCAATGCATTCACTTACCTTTTTCGTGGTGGGATTATTATCCGCTGATTCTGAACGTTTACGTTTCTGAAAACAACGCTTTGGCGTTGACTTGGGATTTTCAAGAAATTGAGTAACTTACAGGTGACAACGGCGGAGCCACAACATTCTGCCTGACGGGGCTCGATCTTAAATCAACTTTCCCTTTTCCAAGAGGTGTCAGATCTCGTTATCTGACCCACTACCAACAACACGTGCTCTGAAGGGGGGGGGGCAAATATTTGGCCTTTGATCCCACCATTTCAGCCTTGGACGTGTCTGTTATTCCACAGAAAATTACAACTCATGTTCGATGTATTCCATAAGGCCCTTCATGTGTATAGTGCTCAATTTCAACCAAATTCTCTCGCAACAAAAAAGACATCTTCCACTGAGTACTACAAGCTGCTTGCAAGCTACTAAGATCCTTTCTAATCCTCCCTATAAATTATTTTGACCTCCTTGAGGTTGCCATCACTTAGAGCACGTGCTTTTGATAGTGGGTCAGATAACAAGATCTGACACCTCTTGCCCTTTTCCCTTCGGAAGAAGAGGCGTAAGTAGAGAAAATTACAGAATATAGGTTGTTCACTGACTTTCACTTTTGCAGAGAGGCGAGGAGGGGACTGAGGGCCTTTTGGCGAAGGAGGAATGTTCTCCTGGACAGCGATGATCAATAAAAGTGCGGTTACACAGAAATAAAGGCACCTTTTCATTGCACTGGGGTGAGGATGGTGAAGGCGGCATGTTGGCCTCTTCCAATGTGAGGTGGTCGAGCTCTTCCACATCTCTAGCATCTTGAACATCGTCAATGAGCTCCTCGGCCTCGGCCTCGGAAGCGAGGTCGAAGTCGTCTTGTAAACCATCCATCTCGAGCTCCGGCTCATCTGAAAGAATATTATCCATCTCGTCATCGAACGGAATGATATCGACATCTTCATCCTCGGACCCCTCATCTCTCGCGGCAACGCGACTGCTACTCGGCTTCCCACCAGCCCCGGCCTTCTCCAAATCGGATGTTTCTTCGTCCTCCCAGTCGTCGGAGTCTTCGGCTTCAGCTTCCTTCTCTTGGCGCACAGCGCGCTTGAACTTATCGTTACTATTACGCAGGTGCTGCTTAATGAAGTCGCGGATAGGCCAGCCACCTCGGAATCGTTGGAAATACTTTAGGTTGGATTTCATCTGAAAACAGAGGTCAGGTCAATCGACTGAGAACTAACGTTGCGCACTTTGATGATAACTTTTGCTAGCATAGTAGGGTCTTGTTCGCGAATCGTCTTTGCAGATTTCAGGTACCTGTTTGTATAATGCATTTTAATTTGTCGTTGCGATTGACCTCAAATAACGAGTGGACACACGTTCAATCGGTTGTACCGGAGCTTATCCTTTTGAAGGGGCAGAGCACAGCCTGTACCCTCCTCCCTTCGGCTTGTCCCTTGGGATGAGGGATGAGCTTGCGCGAGCGAGAGGATTTCTTCGCCAGAGCTGCTTCTGCATTGCCATATTGATGGATCAGAGCCATAGCAAACGGGACAGAGAGGGAACACGAACTCAGCTTGGTGTTGGCTTGCCTAGACTGGGCCAGTTCCTTCCTCAGGCGTGCTACTTCCTCCTCCATTTTGCGCGACGTGACGGAGGAAGCGAGAAGAAGGTCGTTTTCATTTCATTTCTAGCTAGTCATCGCAGTGGGCAGAGGATGGGTCGCGTAACTAGGTGTCATGGAGTAACGCTACGAGGGTGTAAAGATTTTCTAACTCTATGGCAGTGTGGGTTCCAAGTTGATATAAGTGAGAGAAAGGAGACATGTGTATGAGGACGAGAAATAAAGAGAAAGGGGAAGGAGAAAGAAAACCGAGTCTAGAGTACGTATCTTGGTAGGTGGTTGGTGTCGCGCACAAAGGTGAGGACGGGCTTGTGGTCCGCCTTCACTCCGAGTAGCGTCTTGAGGGAGAGGCGTGCCGTGCCGAGCTTGAGTGTGAGCTCGAGGCGTTGGAAGGTACTGTAGTATTTCGTTCAATTCGTATGGTCACGCGTCACACGGCCAAAAATCTACGAAATTTTTCGTAAGTCACCCAGTCACAGAGGCGATTTTGGACTTAGCCGAGCTAGCCGAGCTTAGTCGAGCTTTGCCGGCGGATCAATTTCCCTAAAGGGGACCGGTTACGAAAGGGTCAATTCGTACGATGGTGTCACACCCCAAACCACCTTACGAATTGAACAAAATACTATGTACAGTATGCGTTGAGGCCGACGTGACAAGTGATGACACGTGACTGTGACAAGCGCGCCGTTAATATCGCACGCGACGCGTCTTTTTTCTTGTAATACTTTTGCGATTAAAATCCTCGAGAATGCAAATGATATTTTTTATGCTGTACCACTTGTTCATGTACCTTTTCTGCAGCCACATTGATGGATCTGATATTCGTCATCGGGCCCGCTTTGAACAATCCACAGAAGGGATTCACTCGACAGAATAAATCTAGAGTTTTCTTATGCCAATATGTGTGCTCTTAAATAAATTCAAGGTGTGTTGACCTTTTGACTTAGGGCCTCATAACTCCAACTTTGCATAGCTTTATAGCCGTGTTTTATCGCAGTGCGATAACAAATGTGGGTTCAAATACAAATATAACAGTGTTTACATCAAGTGAGGGCAGGCAGAATACTATCTTTGAGATCCGCTGCTAGAGCTTTGTGCTGGGTCTCTTCCGTAATGATTAGCTGTCTCTGCTGAGATTGTTTTTTGAAACCGGTTCAAACATTCATTGCATTAAACAACCTATAAGGCCAAAGAAACTGTATCTACTCAGAATCACTGGAACTGCGCCGTAAGAATCGATTATGCGGCTTCCAGCATGTGATCGGAACGATCCTTGTCCTTCAAGAGCCATTAACCATCTCTCAAATCATTGCTTTACTGGCTGATATACCCATGGGGAACTTTGATGTTGGCCACTTCCTGCAGCAGATGTGCAGTGTCCTGATTCTGGGCACAACTGCATCCTTTGAGGAAGCAACACCACAAATGCACAAGTCTTTCTGTGATTATATCATGGATGTGCACGCGCCAGCAGAATTCCGTATCCTCATGGGCCATGCGCACTTCGTAACAGCAAGAAGCTGTCTGGAGGTCATTGTCAAGGCAGGGAACCAGTCTGATGTTGTTGTGAAGTATTCTGTTCAACACTGGCATGGACACTTGCGAAAGGCGGTGGAAGGAGGCATGACATGGAAGGATGAGAGGATGTGGAACTTGTGTGGACTGATGGTGGAGGAAGTAGTTGTCAACGTCTGGAAAGCACATTCGTGGGGAGTATTCCTTGATGTAGCCACTGCGGGGTGGTGGTTATTAGAGGTGAGAACAAAATATGGGAGAGGGAGCGAAGTGAATGATGATCTTCCAGGAAGGTACTGATAAACACAGGATGGAGGGAATTTTGAGCATATTAATGAAAGCAAAAGTGCGTGGCAGGCAAACATTGAATAGCACAAGTATGCCAATTGGAGGCAATTCCGCTGGTCCATAGGAAGTGTGTGTTTTTCCTCTGTCTCCTGTCCTTGTTTTGCTCACTTTCCCTTGCCATCTTGTCTCTAGGAAGTGCGTGCTTTTCCTCTGTCACCTGTCCTTGTCTTGTTCACTTTCCCTCCCCTTCTCATCTCTAGTTGGTGCGTGCTTTTCCTCTGTTGCCCGTCCCTGTCTCGCTCACTTTCCCTCCCCTTCTCGTCTTTAGAGAGTGTGTGCTTTGCCTTGTCACCCGTCCCTGTCTCGCTCACTTTCCCTCCCCTTCTCGTCTCTAGAGAGTGTGTGCTTGTCCTCTGTCGCTCGTCCTTGCCTCGCTCACTTTCCCTCCCCTTCTCATCTCTAGAGAGTGTGTGCTTTTCCTCTGTCATCCATCCACGCCTCGCTCATTTTCCCTCCTCTTCTCATCTCTAGAGAGTGCGTGCTTTTCCTCTGTCGCTGGTCCTTGCCTCGCTCATTTCCCTCCCCTTCTCGTCTCTAGTTGGTGTGTGTTTTTACTCTGTCGCTCGTCCTTGCCTCGCTCACTTTCCCTCCCCTTCTCATCCCTAGAGAGTGCGTGCTTTTCCTGTGCCGTCCATCCTTGCCTCACTCACTTTCCCTTCCCTTCTGGTCTCTAGGACGTGCGTGCGTTTCCTCTGTCACCTGTCAAAGTTTGGCTCACTTTCCCTCCCTTTCTGGTCTCTAGTTGGTACGTGCGTTTCTCTGTCACTCGTCCTTGCCTGGCTCACTTTCCCTCCCCTTCCCGTCTCTAGGACGTGTGTTTCCTCTGTCACCTGTCCTTGCATCGCTCACTTTCCCTCCCCTTCCTGTCTCCAGGACATGCGTGCTTTTCTTCTGTCACCTGTCCTTGCCTCACTCACTTTTGCTCCCCTTCCTGTCTCCAGGCCGTGTGTGCTTTTCCTCTGTCACCTGTCCTTGCCTCACTCACTTTCCCTCCCCTTCCCGTCTCCAGGCCGTGTGTGCTTTTCCCCTGTCGCTCATCCCTTCCTTCCTTACTTTCCCTCCCCTTCTCATCTCTAGTTGGTGCGTGCTTTTCCTCTGTCACCCGTCCTTTGCCTCGCACACTTTCCCTCCCCTTTTTGTCTCTAGTTGGTGCATGCTTTCCCTCTGTCACCTATGCCTGTCTCGCTCACTTTCCCTCCCTTTCTCGTCTCTAGTCGGTGCGTGCTTTTCCCCTGTCACCCATCATTGCCTCGCTCACTTTCCCTCCCCTTCTCGTCTTTAGGTTGTGCGTGCTTTCCTCTGTCACCTGTCCTTCCCTTGCTCACTTTCCCTCCCCTTCTCATCTCTAGAGAGTGCGTGATTTTCCTCTGTCGCCCATCCTTGCCTCCCTCACTTTCCCTCCCCTTCTCGTCTCTAGTGCGTGCGTGATTTTCCTGTCACCCGTCCTTCCCCCGCTCACTTTCCCTCCCCTTCTCATCTCTAGAGAGTGCGTGCTTTTCCTCTGTCACTCGTCCTTGCCTCGCTCACTTTCCCTCCCCTTCTCATCTCTAGGAAGTGTGTGCTTTTGCTGTGTTGTCCGTCCTTGCCTCGCTCACCTTCCCTCCCCTTCTCATCTCTAGGGAGTGCGTGCTTTTCCTCTGTCACTGTCCTTCCCTCACTCACTTTCCCTCCCCTTGTCATCCATAGGCTGTGTGTGATTCCCCCTCCATCCCCAACCTGAGTCTGACTTGTTTTTGTCTTCCTTCGTTGTCAAGATTGTAAGGCCTCCCGTCTCTCTCATCGGCACTAACTTCTTCTCGTTGTAGCCCTATGAAAGCATTTGGGATCATGGCCTTCTTCTGACATGGGACTTCAAACAATCCCTCTCCCAGTGGTGTCATCTCATTTAGTCTCACAAAACAAGATTTTGGAGGTGTAACTTCGCCTTAAGGGCATCCCATAGAGTATCCTGGCTTTTGAATGGGGGATCAAGGTCGCAACCTGGCAAGTACCTCTGTTTGGGTTCTGGGGAATCAAGGTCGCAACCTGGCAAGTTGCGACTTCAGTTTGGGCTCTGGGGGATCAGATTGAGCTGTGTGGCCTGACCACCGGCCCAATCTCTTTCTGTCCAGTCAGCGATGCTTGCCCCGCTGATGGATCTCTGTTCTGGACCAAGAGACATGAAGCCGATCCTTTGCGGGTATTGTCAATTTCATTGGCAAACCCTGATTCTCTTAATTTTTGGCCTCCCTCGTCACCTTCGCTCTGACTTCTCGTCCCTACTCATCCATCTTCTCTAGCTCCTGCCGACAGTCTCAAGGGGGTCCAAAGATAAGAGACGGCCACATGACTCCCAGTGTTCAAATTATCGGCCTGAGCTTCCCACGAGCAAGGGACTGTATTGAATTGACGCCCAGCATTCAAATTATCGTCCTGAGTTTCCCACGAGAAAGCATCCGTATTGAATTGACGCCCAGCGTTCAAATTATCGGCCTGAGCTTTCCGCGAGCAAGGGACTACATTGAATTGACACCCTATCCTACGCTGTTGACGCTGTAGTCATTATAAATATCCAGAAGCCGTGGAAGCCGGTACTTTGTATAAAGGATGTAGTTACATGTGACTGAAAGGCATCATCGAATATATATCATATATCATCATCCATTTCAACATGCGAGGTATGAGATTTTTTGTTGAAGCGTCTGTCTACGACAATATGCCAAATTATCTACCTGATATCGATGCCGTTGGTTGTGGGCTGTGTTTCCCACCTGGTGAGTTCAAAGAACAAAACCAACCCTATCAATATCTACATTGGTGTCATAATCCCAGTGACTGTCCCTGGCTGAGGGGTGTCTTCAAATTAGTTGACATGGCCTTACAGCATTCATCATATTCCTCTCATCCAAGGGAGAATATACACTTTTACTCTGGGTATGGCAGACATAGAAATTACCTGGTATACACTGCTGACTTCCTCGGAGAAATTTTGGTGTAGAATCATGTTGGTTGGGATATACAGAGCGACCCAGGCTCAACCCCGGGTCGAGAGCCCTGGGATGAAAGCCAGCGAAATTTGGGTTCAAACTGTCTCTTTGGATTTGTTGTGACGACCGTGGTACTTTTGCACACCTCGGGTATGAATGAGGATACTGGGGTTTTTCATTCAAATCGACAGTCATGCGTCACGCACCCCCCTGTCGAGGACAAATTTTCGTCGCGGTCATGCATCACCCGAGCCTCTGTCGAACCTCCAAGCTGTCAGGCAGGCTTCAAAATTGCCTGAAAACCGCAAAAAGACGAAAATTTTCGTGAGAATGTCGAAATCTTTGGGGGTGTCACGCGAAAATTCGGCTGTTGTCGAAATGTCGAATTGGTAAATCGGGTCACGCGTCACACCCCCTGTCGATTTGAATGAAAAACCCCAGTATACAGAACTATTCTCGTGCACACATTCCCAAACATGGCACATTGGAATCAAACCGTGCACATTCAGATCAAAGGGTGCACATTCCGATCAATGTGCAGACTAGTTTAACAGTATGCGATGGCGGACATGTTGATACATCATGAATGATCGTTTGAGAGTCGTTCGAGCGAGTCCTGCATCCTCCGGCCGCGCGGACATGCCGGAAATCCTACCGTAAATTGCGGCCGCCGCCAAGCCCTCCTTCTCCTTCTCCAACCGCGCGACAGCCACTCCACAACTCTTCAGCGCCTGCCGCAGTTCCTCTTCGACGTCTTTCCAACTCCCCTCCCCCCGTTGAAGATTAGCAAGGCAGCTATAAAGAGCCCGTAGCCGCGAACCGGCGTCCACTACGATATTATGCTGCATCCTCCCTCGGAGAGCTCGGCTTGAGCGCTGGAGCTGGTCTAATTGGCATTGAATTCGCTGAATTTGCTCCATATCCGCCCCGAAGTCGTTCCGCTGGGCAAGCTTGGTCTGGAGTGCTCGGATAAGCTCGTCGCGACCGCACAATTCGGTCGCCAGCTGCCTGCGTAGCTCGGTTTTAAGAGCCAGTTGCGTTTTGAGCAGGAGAATGCGGTCGGTCTGACCATCAGGATCTCTAGTGCTTCTCCGCGGGGACGGAAGATGCTGCGTGTAAGTGGAAAGAAGTGTGGTACGAATCTGAGTTTGATGCGCCTGGAGCAAGTGCACGGTTCCGGCCCTCCATCGCGAGCGAAACGGGGGGGGGGGGGGGGGGGGGGGGCGACCGTTACTGTGGTTGTAGCTGGGGTAGCCGGGGAAATACTCGTGCGATGGAGGTCAAGACCAAGACCGTCCAACGAGAAAAAGACGGCCTGGCACAAACCGAACGAGTCGATAGGGCACAGAAGGGAAGGAAGTCGCGGTGGCCGCTCCCTTGCGAGAAGTGTTACCCTTTCCGGCGACGGGCCAGCTGTGGGGTCTTGGTAAGACCATCGAAATACTTTTTGTCCCTCACGTCCATCTCCCTTTTTCCCGTTGCTCCTAACTTTCAGCATCGGGTCTCTCATTCCTCAAGCATAGAGTGAAGGCTGGTGTCAATGTCGTAATACTTATGGTAGGTGACGAGAAGAACTTAACAAATGTCCGTGATCTGTCGCACCGTCCAGTTTCGCACCGAAGGCGCAGCTCAAACTGGATGATTGAAGGTCTCTTCTGTAGAAGATTGATTTAGTAGATATTTCATATCCAATGATTAAAGCCTGCGGCTGCAGTGCAGACACCAAGTATACCGGGTAAAAGCGGCAGAATTTCCCCGAAGTCAGTGCCAAAAAAGGAAGGTGTTCGCATTCCTCACCTTTCGGGCGCATTTTGCATATGTGACGGCCAAGTGGGGCTCAGGAGTGTGAATACTGGTACATTGTCCTTAAAAAAAGCCAGAACGGACCATACCAAGGACGCATATAAAAACTTGATGCCCTGGAAACAAAACTCGGCCACATGACTTGGGGGGCGGGGTTTTTCTTATCTAAGTGGCCCGCGAAGCCTGTGTGATATATTTTCAATGCAACAGAGGAGAAAGTGAAGCACACATGCACTTAGGAAGGCGCGGACTCAGAGACAGCTGTAATCCGCAATGCGAGCGAATGAAAGACAGGAAGAGCATATAGACCGAGTTCACACTGAGGATGGCGTGAGACCTTAAGGTGCAATGGAGGCGGATGCCCAAACCCAAAAGAGGTGAAAAGAGGGTGTGAGTTGTGGTTAAAAGCAAGGCACGTCTGTCGTCAATGCAAGTGATCCGGCCTGTCAAACCCAGCCACCTGCCCAGATCACCATCTGAAAATTGACTTCCACGGATCATTTTCAGCTGATCATCAATAGAGCAGAACAGAGCAAGCGCATAGAGAGCCTGATTCGAGAGAAGAGATACATAATTTAATGTACGACTATGTACACTATGCCGACAAAAGAGAAACAAACTTGAGTGCTACCCAGCGCGTCCATTTACATAGACTATTTTCCACCATGATGGCATCCGCTTGTTGAAGTCTGCTGTTTACCGCGGGGGTTCGATTGCAGTAAAACCTTATTATGTAATTGCGGAGTTTGAATGTACATTTGACCGTCGCGCCTTCACGCGTCATCCCTCCTCGACGCGCCTAGGACGCGCCACATGCTGTACAACCTCCCCAAAACAACTACAATGGCTCAGAAACTCCACAGATACAGCCGATTCCCATGGAGCCACTCGCCCGCGCGCGGCACTGGAGACTGTAACTAACACAAAATGCACCCGAACCTTTGAAGAGCGTAGCGTCGACAATGGAGAGGTATGGTAGAACTTATAAGCCGCGGAATCGTGGAGGATGAAGACAAATTGTGTACAGTATGCTTCTTTGTGTCAAAAAAAACTCAGAACTTCGTTTTTGGGCGATAAATTTGCATTGGTTTTGTGTCCTAATATTCCTCGTCGCCACCATCGTCCTCGGAATCTTCCAGCTCTGACTCCGGCCCAGAATCGTTCCCATCGCTATCATCTTCTGCATCCAGCTCACCAGTAGGAACCCAACCAGTCTCGGGGTCAAATGTCGATCCGCTCGACAGTTGAACATCGCTGAGGTCTTCCCCATCGTCATCTGGCTCGTTAAGGTCGACTAGTTCGTCTCGTAAGTTGCCATCGTCTTCATCCCTATCCGGTTCGTCGGAATTGGTGACCGCGCGGTAGTTTTCAGCGTTGGATTCGGAGTCGTTAGAGGTGCTGCTCGATGCGCTGGAAATGGAATGACTCTTGAAAGAGTCTTCAGTGCCTGAAACACTTGAGGTCAGTGTAATGCACCTCTATTGTATCAGGTCATGCTTTTCAAAATGCCAGCCATTTGGATCTACCTCCCTCTCGCATGTGCCTGCCGGCTGTGAGTTCAGAATGTGAATTCAGCAGGAGTCAGGGTACTCAGGGGTCTATCACTGGCTAACATTCGCTAGACCCCTCCTGTAACAGTTCTGTTGCTCTGGCTGTTACAGAGCAAAGCAAAGAGCAACACGTTGGTACCTCTCCCGATATTTTCTCTCCACCCGGACACTTACCGAGAAGTGGGTCTCTCAACTCCTCGGCGGACGTTCAGATGGAGACAAGATCTAATAATCATATTGAGAAAGGTACTGACACCCGGCGGTCAGACGTGGATATGGTAGAAATTGAGGTGTCAAATGAACCGAACCCAAACAATAGCTATATGCGAGCGAATACAATTAACACAGAAACCCAATCAGGGGATGAAGACACACACTCAGACAAACAGTATTCGCATTTACAAGATGATATGATTGGCGATGCCAACGACGCTCGACATGATACAAATAGCTGGGACTCGGAAAACCTAGCAATACGGAAAAGAAATAAACCACCGAGGGTATTGAAATCTGGCAAGTTTACGCGGTCAAATTTGACTATTGGGTCACTCAATATTGCTGGCCGTGATTCAAACATTTCTATGCACCACAGAAACCACAAATTCAAATTCCTCAAACAGACTATTGATGAAAATAATCTAGGACTGCTCGGAATTCAAGAAACTCACTTCAATATCGAATCGGCGACACAATTTAATAATGTGTTTGGCCGTTGGTTCAAATTATACCATTCGGCTCACCCTGTAAAGCCATGCTCAACGGCTGGGGTGGCCTTCGTCCTTAACAAGAAATACCTTGACACAGAAAATATCTGTGAATATGAGCTAATTCCCGGTCGAGCCTTGATGATTGTAGTCCCCTGGCACAACGGAGAATCATTGAACATCCTCAACATATATGCGCCGAACCGTCCAGATGAGAGGGACAAAATGTGGAAAGAACTATGGAAACAGTGGGCTGATGACCCTCATCTTCCATTCCCTGACATTGCTTTGGGAGACTGGAATTTTGTCGAAGATCCAACAGATAGGAATAACGGAGTAATGGAAGTTGTTCCAGACAGTTTCAAAAGGCTAAAAAACGTATTACGTTTACATGATGGGTGGCGCGATACATTCCCTGATATACGAGACTACACCTGTGTTCAATATAGGACCGATAGACAAACAAATGAAATACATACCTCTTACTCACGAATTGACCGAATTTGTGTCGATAACCGACAGTTCAAAGACTACCGAGGCTGGGAGATTAAACACTGTCCAGTCAAGAGTGATCATAGGCTTGTAATTACCCAACTCACATGCAGAGCTGATGAAGAACCAGGTCATGGACGATGGAGTATGCCATTATACTTATTGAAGACTCGAAAATTCATGCGTAGAGTTCAAGCTCTTGCCGCCCAACTATTGAAAGATCTTGAGGACCTCGAACGCTCCGAACGCGATCCTGTTAATAATATTCAAACACTGTGGACGAAGTTCAAGGAAGATGTAACTGCCTGGGGAAAACATTGCTCAAGATACATCACAAATGAAACGACTAAGCAAATACGCACCTGGAAGGCTCAACTTAAAATTGTTATACATGATATGGACATGCCAGGTGTGCGGCCGCCTACTTGCTGGAGAAGAAGATCACTGACCTTCTGAAGGAAGAAGCTGAAAAAAGAAGGCTCTTGCTGCTGAAACACGCTACGATGTTGAGGGTGAAACTTTGCGAACCTCGTCCTGGACACAGTCGGCGAAAGGATACCACCCTAGACAATCAATACATGAGTTCAAAATTGAAGGAAGTTCGAGCCACAATGTACCTCAGTACGAAACCCGCCCAAAACGATGAAACGATGCACCAAAGTGCAGTAGTGGAATCGAATACAAAAGAGCTAGACAAAGTCTAAGCTCTAATATCCTTTCAACTCAACCACTAACAACTCAAATGTCGTGTGTATGTGTTGGGGGAAGTAGGACAGGCATGTCGTCCTTCAATCTCAATAACTTCCTTAGAAATCCTTGCCAAAATCACGCCAAAAGTGTAATGATAACCAATTTTATTTATTATCCAAGCTACTACCCACTAGAACACTGGTTGGACTTTAACTTGGCACAAGGCTGCCACAAGAAACTTATACTGATCTTTTATAGCCAAAAGACAAAGTCTTATCGACCAGTTAAGCTCAAAATAAAGACGTCAGGCTATAGCCGTGCCCGAGAGGTCTTATAAATGCCAACAGTGGAGTGGGGTTCACTGGCGCTATCTACTTTACATGCCAGTTTAAATACATTTACTTGTGCTAAAAGGGTATAAAGTCTGTGAGAATGAATCTGCCTTTCTGGGGTTAAAACTCTGTATTAGGCCGTGAAAACAACGCCCATGAGTAACATCCATCGGTCCTAGCAATCTTCCGATGTAATTTCCGAGGAAAAGTCCATTTTCCCCAAGGGAAATGCACAGCCTTTTGAATTGTTGCCAAGCACAACCTGTATCTGCAGCCGTCTAGACTTTGCCAAGTGTGTCCAAGTCCTTCTAGACCTGTTACACATGATTCTAGGCATTGTCCAGTATCCTCCATGTCCGATCTAGGTATGGACAGGCCCGGAACTACTATCTGAAACTGGGTACCCGGCCACCTTAACGGTTTAACGCATTCTGAAAAGGAAGGCAAGGGGTCGCCAGGTGTTGTAGGCTCCTAGGATGAGGTCTAGCATCGTACGAATGGGACGTACCAAAGAGCAAGGGATTTGATGATGTTTTGATGGCTCGGCGAATATTTTGCCGCAGCAAGTCCAAAAACAGCAAAAACTAGGTAGCCGGCCAGGCGTGGGAATATCTCAGTCAGCCACGTTTGCCTGCGATTTTGCGCTCGCTCTCTTTCCTCACGCAACCGCAAATACAGCTGATGAATTCCAGGGATGCAACAGGCTTCTACAACATCAAAACTACTCGTTACTCGCCCTCAGCCCTTTATCAATGAGGAATTTCCGCTTCGATAACCGCAATGGGTCGTCGACATCACGGTGCGCCAGATATCCTTCCATCGCTGCGCAGTCATTGACGTTGAACAATGGCTCCCAAGTCACGTCCCCGTCCCTCCACACCACCTGGAACTGCAGATTACGGCGAGACTCCCACCGGTGCCCGTTGAAGGAGATGATCCCGGTCTCCTCTTGGTCGGACTGTCGTCGTCGTCAGAGACATACTGCGGCTCAAGAGGAGTGGTCAAGCCATGGCTTGCGGTTCAGTCGGTTCGTCTGAATCAGCTTCTTCGTCGGATGATTCGATGTTCGTTGCGCTGGGGCCAGGGCTTGCGCTGGCGCTGCGTTCGTCAATGTCCGAGTCGTCTCCAGAAGTATCAGGCTCTGGACCCGATCTTCCTCATCACTGCTGTCCTGGGCCTTTCCTCGACCTCTCCCTACCCCCCTGAACAGCCCCTGAGCCACGAACGCCTCGTCGTCGGCCACCGCGCGCCCCGCCCCGCCCCCGCCGCGCCCTGTGACCGCTTTCGCAGCCTTGGCGGCGCCTTCTCCAACTCCTTTGCCGCCTTCTCCGCTGCCTTCGCCGCCGCCCTCACCTCTTGCTCCCCTTCCTTACCGCCGCTTCTCAGCTTTCAGCGCCTCGCTGATCTGCTTTTGATCGCGGGGAAGAGCTTCTTCAACCCGGCGTGCATTTCAGCCATCTGCTTCTTTTGAAGCGCTTTCAACAACTCCTCCTGCATCTCAGTACTCGTCATGAGGCGAGCTTTCCCAGTGGTGTACGCCCGTTTCGCCTTGTTCTTCTTTGCGAAGAGCTGCTGACGCATATTTTTATTCTCGTGCTCCATCAAAACCATGTGCCCGTAGTTATGGTCAAGATCATACCCTACACCCTTGAGGAGCGAGTGGAGCTGGTCGACCTCTGCGCCAAGGCCTTGCGCGATGCTGTCTTCCGGATCGGTGATGGCATAGCAAGGGCGTACGCTGCGCGGAACGCATCTCGTGCCTGCAATGCGTCGTGCGATGTGGTGACTCGGTTGGTAGCAGGAGTAGATGGACGGGCTGTTCAACGATGACGTATTGTTCGCAGTGGAGGCAGTGGAGGAGTGTGAGGTGGTGATAGAGTGGTGGAAGAGGTCGAAGTCGATGGACGGAGCTGTGAGGTATCAGTCGTGGCAGTAGAGTGCGATGAAATGCGAGATAAATCTGATCATTGTCAGCATGCGAATGTCATTGAATTTATTCAACGAACTCTGTTGGTTTGATGTCGTGGTCTGGCTCGCAGAGATGGAACGTGTAACGCGTGAACTAGCAGTTGTCGCATCGGAAATGATCCCGCGGTTCGTGCCTGTGAGACGGGAGCTAGCAAAGAAGGCAGGCGGGCAGCAACCGGCATAGCGGCCTGAGTCGTGTAGTTCTCTGCGGGCGCAAAGAGGCATCTGGGACGGCGTTCTCATTGAGCGGATATATACCACATCTTCGGAAGGCAGAGATAATTGTGCTTTGTTTGAACGCCTGATCTCTCGCAATCGCATAGTTCGCAAGCAGATTGTATTTATCAATCACAACACCTTGTGCATGTATCTACATTAACAGAACGACTACTGTCAATTTTTCGGATACGGCTTAAAGAAATTGCAGCCGAACTTACGAAACCAACTCTGGCCTTCCATCTGGCCGCGAGGGGGCCGAAGACGCCGACATCGCAAGGCTGAAGAGCGTGCGTTGTGTGCGAGGGAAGACAAAGAACAATGATCCGATGTTTCTAGAAAAATATCAAGTAAGTACGCCAATCCAATTATCGAGATTATGTGTCTACCTGCGCAAAATTGATGAATTTATACGTACAGTGACTATTATGGCCGTCTAAGACGAGAAGGCGATAGTCGCCAGGATCGTCCAACCGCTCGGCAGACGCGGGCGCAAAGTCTTTCTCCAACCACAAAGCACCCAACTCTTGATCTGTCCACCCATTCGGTGAGATCGAAATACTTGACAGCACGCAAGTCTTCAGAGGAGGGTGAGAATTCGTAAGATGAGCTTACCTAGCATTGCAGGGATTGTCCTCTCCCCACCGCAAATCGCGTCGTTGGCCCTGGAAGACGATGGAAGGGTGCAGCGCGTTCCATCGGCACTGATACATTCAATGATGGTGACAAGATCTCGATTGCCGCTCTCAATCTTCTGCACAACCTTCTGATCACGGTCGACGAGAGCGCGGATCCGGTCGCCGACCCCAAGTTGGATGCCCTAAGTACGAGGTTAGAACACGCAGCAGAAGCCAGAAAATTGAATCACTTTCTCATCCATGTTCCACAAATTCTTGGGCTTGATGTCGTACTTCTGGACGGTATCCGCGAGGAGAGTGAAGTAGTCGTGGACAACAGGCCGGTTCAGGGCTTGAGCACGACACTCTTCAAGACTGCTGGTCCATTTGACTTTGAGGTCCGGGCGACGCTTTTTGAAGCGTGTCGCCCAGGTCACGCCAAGTGGTCCTCCGTAGATCTCGGCTGCGTAGGCCCCGATGGTCGGCAAACTGAGAGGAATTCCGCGCTTCCCAAGGCTCTTCTCGAAGTTAGATACCGAGGGTGAGTGGCGAACACAAGACCTCACTTTAATCCATTCAGACAGGACATCCTCTTGCGGCTGAGTGAGTTTGCGCTCGTGGAGGTGGCGTCATTGCGGGTCAAAGCACCTTTGGCGCGGTCCTGCACAGTCGTACGAGCGACTCGATAATAGATGGCAGCCTTGCGTTCGGACATGTGACCCGATTGAGAAGCAGCAACAGCCATTTGGACTCGTCTCTCATAAGGGAGATACTCGAGATCGCCGTCGTCACAATTATGAGCGTCGACCGGCAATTCAGCGCGCTCCGTGGTGGTACTACCATTGGTAGGCTCGATCGGTGCAGCGGGCGCGTCGGAACGAAGTATCGCACGAGAAGGCATGAAACTATGGGTGAAAGGACACGAGAGTTTGGCAGAGATGCGTCAGAATGCCGGACAGGCACACCAGCTATATGCGAGAACAGAGCGCTCGAGGAGCCATAGAATCTCACAGGGGGGATGGAAAACATTATATTGAATAAGAAATAGACATGGTGAGAGGCGCCAACAGATATGAATCGCGCATAGCGATATGTCGAAAACTGGCCGATAGCCTCCGATAAGGAGCCGCCGTACAGCACCAAAATGGGGTGCACATCCAAGACAAGCTAGGATCATCACCAAAGGAGGTATATGAACGTACCAAAGGCGCCAGTTCCACCGCGGAGGTTGTTCGTTTCCCAAAAAAAACTCGATCTCAATGACTTCGTGAAATGGTCGATCCGCAAAGCGGGCCTCAATAACACCGAAATAAAATCGATAAAATAGGATCAGTATCATAAAGGGAGTGCATTGACTATGCTGACTGCCCATACCGAGTTCCGTAACTGTAGCACTACGATGGCGTCCGATAAAGTGCTGGCGAGCACGCTGCCTTTGATGTGGATTTTAACATTATGGCACAGATCTTTGAGAGTATACTGTACTATTTCGACCAAATGTTCACGGGGTGTCACCTGTCACCTAAGGTGTTCACTTTCTTAGGTGTTCATTTCTCGGCAATCATGGGAAACTTGCCATATATGGTAGTCCGGCGACTGCCGGACCGAAATGTTTGACATTTTTGGGCCTATTTGGGCCTCAAAATCCGAATGTCACCGTCACCTAGGCCAAAAATGTTCAGTTCACGACCCTCTGTCACCCGTCACCTGAACATTTGGTCGAAATAGTACAGTAGCAACACATGGTGACGCTGCGGACAGTCGGATGGATGCTGAGATGTAGCCAGATGTCCTACGAACAAGACGAGCACCGGAAGTCGTGGAACAACGAAGAGGTCATCGAGCAAGAGGCGATTTCTGACAGGCAGTGATCGGCCGGAAATAAGAAAACACGTGTGCGGCACCACCCGCCGACCGGAGATCAGGCACAGCATCACGTCAACTTCATCAATTGGGCTCAAATTTGGTTTCAGGGGTCGCATGTACATGCCTTCCAATATACGAGTACAACCTTAGCCAAAAGTCATACTGATACTCATATATGACCCAAGTGGCCGGATAGCTAGTTTGGCCGGATAGCCAGTCGCAGATAGTAGCTAAAACTGGTCAATAAATAACTAGATGAGGAGCTGCCGTTGTTGCTTGGATGTAGATACATATAGTCACTCATGTTCGAGTTCTAACTCCCGTCATCACTCACAGATATTGACAGGGGCGTTCGAGACTATGCATGTCAGACGACATAAGATGGCTCCGAAACAAACCACATTTAATTGGGCACGGTTATACTATTCTAAGTTAATAATTGCCAAGATCAGGTCAAATGTCCGCAAGGGAGCACTTTTGGTGGTGTGTACATATGCTTGCCTATGTCGTGCCGTGGATCGGCATCTCCCAAATTGTGTTCTCGATCACACCGCCAGTATACCAGTGTCCCGTTAATCTGAACTCCCAAATGCACTCGACTCGACCTTCTCGTCGCCTCGAACTTCCGACCGGTTGCGCGCGCCAACCAAACACAGGAACACAACGCGTCAAGGTTTTGTTTCATCATTTTATCGCGTCCTTCAGGCAGATTTCATTACTAAACAGATTTTAGACACTTCCCTTCTCACAGATCCATTTCTCAGCTGCGCATTCAGAGATCCGCTCCTTCCACCTTGGAACAAGTTCGTGATTATTGAGAGGTATATTTCCGGATAACCCTCAGGATATCTCTCTACGCATTCCTACACCTACCTAAAGTTTGATTCCACGCAGCCATTTCATTTTGATCCGCAAGAACCCCAAAAGCGGGAAAGCGGGAAAGCAAGAAATTAAGGGGACAAAAAGCAAGAAAGTAAGGGAGGGACAGGCGATAAGGGAGAGAGGGGTGGGTAGGAAAACGGAATCCGGATAAGGGGGGAAACGCAATCCAAAACTCACCAAACTCACGCCCTCCCTCCCCTCTAAGCACAACCTCTACACTTCTTACCTGTTCCGCCCCACAACCACCTGCCACCTCACCATCCTCGAAAGGAGGTCGGTGCCGTAGAACGCGAGCGGGTGGAAGATCCAGGGCGCGGCGTAGAGCGTGGCAGAGGGTGGTGAAGAAGGCGGGGATGAGGAGGTAGCTGGGGGGTGGTTAGTGGGAGAGTAAGAGAGTGAGGGGGGAGGGGGGAGGAGGGGGAGAGTGAGGGAGGAAGAAAGCAGACGACCGAGCCCTCAGGCAACGGGTACCGACATGACAGATCAAGTTAGCGCACTCGCGAGGCCGGCGTCGTCTGCGATCCCATCCATCATCCGTGCGAGTAACGCACATCAGAGTCGACAAGCGTCGAGAGCAAAATGAACCAAGCGCGCGCGGACATCGTTATTCATCGGCGCTCCCACGAGCTCGACCCGCGCGCGTGAGGCCGCTCGTCTCCGTGCGTGAGACCGCGCGTCCCATGCGACACACCTGCGTTCGGCAAAGAAAGGTCGAGGCGCCCCGAGCCGCTCGGACTCTGCAGTGCTGTGGGACGCTAGCTAGCACCTCCTGCGCGGTCGCGTCGAGCCCCAAATCACATCCAGCACACCCCGCGTACACGTCCGATGCTCAGGCCCATCCGTGGGCTGTATGGAGTCCGTCCACGTCGCGCGCGATCGCGTCCCCGTGCGCAACGCGGTCCCCGCTGTCCCCTTACACAGTCGGCCGGCACAAACACGGGCGCCGTCCCCGTCCCCGTCCCCGTCACGGCAACGACAAATTGAAGTAAAGAGACAGAGAAGAGAAAAACCACTTACTGCACCCCCAAGAACACATTATACCACCACCGCCTCATGGGCACCACGCTCGTCAGGACTATGATGCAGACCGTCGCGAGCGCGGTGACACCGGACGCTTCTTTTTGTTGTGTTAGGAGGTTGAAGAGCCGGTAGGAGGGGTGAGAATAAGTCAGTCGGGCGGGCTGTAGAGGGAGGAGGATAACAATGGAAAGAGGAGGCAGGAAGGGGAAGGAGGCAGGGAGAGGGAGGATGAGGGGAGAGGGACGGGGAGTACGCAGGAAGGAGGGGAGGAGACAAAGGAATGCACCAAACGCGCCGAGAAAGAGGAAGCGGGCGGACCATATGATTGCAGCGTTAGCACTGCGATCAAATAGACGGAGAGCGAGATGGAAAGCGAAGAGAAGTCGCCTGGAGATGCTCACACGGCGCGGAGGCGAGGCAGCCTCGTCCACCCAACAACATGACTCCTCCTTCGCGCCTAGCCCATTCACGCCATCGCGCCCAGTCACAAACCGCCCCACACTAACACAAGAGCGCACGCCAACGTACGTCAACGCAGATTGCCCAGCACGCGCCTCACCTCAAACGCGCCACTTGCAGGAAAGAAAGACTGCTAAAAACACAACTTACCGATTGAACTTCGTATACTCGACGCCGAGGGCGAGGAGGAGGCGGGAGCGGGGAGTTCTTGGACGCGAAGAGGAAGACGGGCGGGAGTTGGGCGAGGGCGAGGAAGCCTGTGTGTGTGGTGTGTTTCGTTGAAACACTAGGAAAGGTCAAGTGGATCTAGTGCTGGGGAGAGAGAGAGAGGAGGATGGATAGGAAGGGAACGCACCAGCCCTATTCGGATTCTCCACACGCGGAACCTTGAGCACGATACACACTAGCGCGAACACGGTTGCTCCCTGCGTCCCTCTCCGGGATTTTTCCCTCCTTCCCACCCTCTCCCTCAGTGCACCCCTATCCAAAGGCGCATATACCCCATTCCCCCACAGCTCCCTAAAGCTAACAAGGCGCAGCGCGCGCGGCGCCGCGAGGAGCACGCAGAACGCGACGGCAGCACACCACATTGCGGTGAAGCGGATCTGCCATATCGAGTCTTCGGTGTAGGATTGTAGGGGGAGGGCGGTGGGAACGGAGGCGTGGTCGATTAGCACTGATGGTGCTTGTATGATCGTGAGTTGGCCGGAACTCGAAGGCTAGCACTAGCCGTGGGCGTTCGTCGTTGAGGTAACGAGGACGATTTAGAGAGGGTGGAAGGACTAGAGGAGCAGCGAGTCGTTTCTCTGTTTCCTTTCGAGACCAGTCTCATGCGATTGGTCGTCCCGCTAATAAAGATCGTGATAATCCGAAAACATTTTTCTGATGCCTTGATCTGTGTGCGTGTGTTGGCTTGCGGGTTCCGGCCTTCGGCTTCTCGGCTTCTGCATTGCTTCCTATCGGCTAGGGTATTTTTGGTTTTCGGTGGGGCACTCGGATGTTGCGACGGGTCTCAATATTTTTCAATTAGTTCACTGGCAACCAAGCTAGTTCCTGGAACGCCTTAGGTTTCGGGAACACCAGCTCCCAGGCACGTACATATTCAACCTTCGGCTTCAAATGATTCTAGAGAACGGTGCGGAAAAAAAGTTTTTGATAACGGCTCCACATTACTCGTAACCTGTAAGTCGGCTACCATGGCTAAGCTGCATCAGCCCGTTCTCTTCGTTCTCGTTCTCAGACTAACTCTGCATCACTATGGATCTGAAACGAGAATGAAGGGAGGCCAATCCGTAGGTTGTCTTGCATCATAACAATCACGGAGACTATCGACCAACCTGTTCCGAACCCATAGGAATCATGATTTTTTGTCTGAGGAATTTAGAACACGCACAGACTGCCCAAACTGCCCAAGCGGCGAAATTAATCCAACACCCCAACAGAGCAGATATCGGCTCGGTAGTGGATGGTCCACACCTCCCAATAATTCCTCTCTCCGTTCACGTCACGTTCTTCAGTGGTATGGAGGGCCCGCCCGTTCGACTCGGGCTCGAGCCATAATGCATTGGTTGTTCGGATTACTTTTTCTTATTTCATCTTCGTCCAACTAAACTTCACTCTGGGTTGTATATCTTTCAAGCAGTGACATTTTCCTCCCGTTTTGACACCAAGTTCAGCATGGATTTCTGCGGATTTTACTGACTATGCCCTCCAGCCGATGATTGAACCATGAGACAAATTCAACATCCGACTAGAGTAGATATGAGCTCGGTGTTAGCGAACGGTCCACGGCTCCAGTCACTCGGCCTTGGAAATCGATTGTCCCCCTTTCGACTCGGGCGCGAGCCATGTGAAATCTTGAATAATTTTTTTTCTTTTCATTTTTGTGTTTCTCTTCTCCCATTCCCTAACCAGCAGCGCGCACATTCTTTCCAGGAGAGATCTTCGTGTTTTTCTTTTTCTGTTTTAGAGATACGAAGACTCCACTTTCGACCCACCGAACCCAACATCCTAAAACTGTGGATATCGGCTCGGTGGTGGCTTTCAAACAATAATTATTTGTCACCCTTTCGTTCATTGTGGAGGAACCGCCCGTTCGACTCGGGTCCGGGCCATAGGTCCCCGCAAAACAATGTTTTGGAGTTCTTTTGGCGGGAAGTACTCGCCCTCTGGCACACGAGTTTTCTTCAGTATTAATTCAACTTCTGACTAGGACAGATATCGGCTCGGTGGTGAACGGTCCATATCCCCAGTCAGTAGGTTCTACGATGGACGGTTGTAGAAGAGCCGCCAGTTCGATCCGGACC
The DNA here is from genome assembly GCA_029378395.1 of Mycena leptocephala. Classification (NCBI taxonomy): domain Eukaryota; kingdom Fungi; phylum Basidiomycota; class Agaricomycetes; order Agaricales; family Mycenaceae; genus Mycena; species Mycena leptocephala. The sequence continues at coordinate 70,961 of JARJLF010001540.1, forward strand.
TGAGCCATTGCTTTACAAGAGTCACACTTTCTTTCCCCTGCTATATCTGTCGCATCATCTCGAGGCAAAGTCAACAGAATCCAAAACAGTCCGATTTCACATCCATGCCTTGTTTAGCGGGGTAGATTCAACATCGAACCAGAATGGATATCGGCTCCGTAGTGGACACTAACGGTACAAGCTGCGACTTTGATACGAAGGACCCATCCGTTCGACTCGGGCCCAAGTGTTCTTGAAGATTTTTATCTCTCTGTCTTGGGGATATAATGGCATTGGGCGAAGTACATGTCGGTCAGAAAGGTTTTCCTCCACTAGAATTTTGACTGAGTTGAGAGATGATAGATCACACACTGCACAATTTGCCAGCGTATATTCAAAAACCTAATAAGCTTGCTATCGGCTCGGTGGTGGATGGCCCATGCCTCCCAACTATGGTGCCGAATCAACACATCTAATTGGTATGGAGGAGTCATTCTTTGTGGGATTTCTTTCTGGCTGACCAAACTGAAGCACTGGACCCTCCGGCGGAGAACTTTTCTTACGCGTGGCAATTTATTCCCCTGCCCAGCGTACCCTATCATCGAATGATTGAGAGATAAACTCGATAAAGTCATCACCTGAACGGGCTTTCTATCGGCTCAGTGGTGGACGGTCGACACCTCCCAACGATAGGCCGCGTGTAATTGGTGTGGAGGACAGCCCGTTCGACTCCGGCCCGAGCCTTACGATAGTAGTCAATTCCACTTTTTCTTTTTCAAGCTCTGTCAAAATGCAAGTTCAACACAACACAAACTTAACTCGCGTCTCACATATATGTATATGTGCTCCTTGGATAACTTTGAACCCAGGTCCCAGGCTGGTTTTCTCATGGCTTCGCATCTGACTTCCAACTGAGCAAACTAGCAGTCGCTCGTGATCGCACGCGTTAAAGGAGCCCTAAATTAAATCTTATTTGCACATAAGCTCAAGATCCTAACAAGCTGGATATCGGCTCGGTAGTGGGCGATTCATGCCTCCCAACGGTACAAGCTACGAGACTTTAATACGGAGGACCCGCCCGTTCGACTCGGGTCCGAGCCATGGATGGCTCCATACACCGATTTTTCGCTAGGGGGATTTCTTTTGGCGGGCGAAACTGAATCACTCGATCCTCTATCCGGCAGAAGAGTTTTTTCCTGTATTAATGTTACACCAAGTCGATTTCGGCATTGCCCTCGCGTAGCAACTTATTCCCTCTGCCCTGCGTACCCAATCATCGAACAATTAAGAGATGATATCGATAAAGTCAATACCTGTAAAGGCTTGTTATCGGCTCGGTGGTGGACCGTGCACACCTCCCAAATATGTGGCAGGAGTTGCAAATATAATGTCTTTGGAGGAGCTGCCTGTTCGACTCGGGCCCGAGCCATGGGTGGTGTCATACGATGATTTTTTGTTCCTCAGGGGGATTACTTCTTGGTTGGCCAAACTGAAGTACTCGACTCGCCGGCAGGCTGGTTTTTTTCCTGTATTGACATCGCACCAAGTCGATTTCGGCATTGCCCTCGCGGAGTAATTTATTCCCTCTGCGTGCCTATTGCACAGTAATTCATTCCCCAGCCCTCCGTAGCCCATCATTGAACACTTGAGATGAAATCTGTGAAGTCAACTTCTGAGGAGGGTTGTTATCGGGGTAGTAGTCACCCTCGTCACTTCGTTACTTCGCTTAAACTCGCGAAAGTTTGTCACTTTGATGGCAACCTCTGAAACTTCGTCAGTTTGGTGAATCCCCAGGAAAGTTCGTGAGGTGAACAAACCACACAAATCAGACACATCAATCTGGCCATCATT